>JAGFNQ010004278.1:0-74786 GCA_024364735.1 Boesenbergia rotunda
AAGAAGTACTTCAAACTCTGATGGTCTGTGAAGATTCTGCACTACACTCCATACAGGTAGTGTCTCCAGAGCTTCAGTGCAAAAACCACAGCTGCTAGCTCAAGGTCATACGTAGGGTAATTCTTCTCATAGTCCTTGAGCTGTCTGGAGGCATATGCTATTACTTTACCATCTTGCATGAGGACAGCTCCAAGGCCCATCTTGGATGCATCACTGTAGATGTCGAAGGCCTTGTCACTCTCTGGAACAGTCAGGATGGGAGCACTAGTCAATCTTTTCTTCAGTTCTAGGAAGCTGTGCTCGCATTTATCTGACCACTCAAACTTCTGATTCTTTCTAGTCAGGGCTATTCTGGAAAAGTCCTCCACAAATTTTCTGTAATATCCTGCCAGGCCTAAGAAGCTTCTGATTTCACTGGCATTCTTGGGTCTACACCAGTTGCTGACTGCTTCTATCTTGGCTGGATCAACTTGAATGCCTTCTTTGGATACAATGTGACCTAGGAAGGCCACCTGATCTAGCCAAAACTCACACTTTGAGAATTTTGCATAGAGCTTCTCCTGCTGATGAATCTGCAGCACTATCCTCAAGTGTGTAGCATGGTCCTCTGGAGTCTGTGAGTATATGAGAATATCATCAATAAATACAATGACGAATTTATCGAGATACTCCCTGAAGATGTGGTTCATCAGCTCCATGAAGACTGCTGGAGCATTGGTTACTCCAAAAGGCATTACTACAAATTCGTAGTGGTCATACCTTGTCCTGAAGGCTGTCCTGGGGATGTCACTTTCTTTAACCTTTAGCTGATGATACCCAGAACGCAGATCTATCTTCGAGAACACCGTAGCCCCTTTGAGTTGATCAAATAAATCATCTATTCTAGGAAGGGGATACTTGTTCTTGATGGTTACCTTGTTCAGAGCTCTGTAGTCTATGCACAGACGCATAGACCCATCCTTCTTCTTGACGAAAAGTACAGGAGCTCCCCAGGGTGAATGACTCGGGCGGATGAAACCCTTGTCTAGTAGCTCCTGGAGTTGCTCTTGTAATTCTCTCAGCTCTGCAGGAGACATACGATATGGGGCTTTTGAGACCGGACCGGTACCTGGCACCAGCTCAATCTCAAATTCCACTTCCCTGTTGGGCGGTAGTCCAGGTAGTTCTTCTGGGAACACTTCTGGATATTCGCAGACTACCCGTACATCCTCCTGCTTGAGTTCTTTCTTTGCTTCTGAGTCCACTATGTGTGCAAGAAAACCAGCACACCCTTGCTCTAGCATCTGGTGGGCTGCCAAGGCTGAGAGGAATTTCTGAGTCTTCCTCCTTGGGGCCCCTTGAAACTCGAATGGTGGTTCTCCTTCTGGGCTGAAAACCACCTTCCTTCTACGGCAGTCCACTGAAGCGCTGTACTTATTGAGGAAATTCATGCCCAGTATAATGTCGAAGTCTTGCATCGCAAGGACTATTAGATCGACATATAGCTCTCGGTCTGAAATCTTGATTGGCACAGCCCGGAGCCGCTGGGTGGATTCCATGATTTCCCCTGAAGGGAGAGTTGTCAGGAATCTGGACTCCCAACTCTCTGCAGGCACCTGTAACTTACTAGCAAAAGGTACTGATACGAAAGAATGGGTCGCCCCAGTGTCAAACAGTGTAATAGCTAAATGCTGAAAAATAACTATTTGACCTGTTACGACCGTGGAGGCGCTGGCAGCTTCTTCCTTTGTGAGGGAAAAGACTCTGGCATTGGTTGGAACTGATGCTGCTTCCAACCCTCTCTGACTGATCTGAGGTCCCTCCAGTATAGTAGGCATGTAGTGTAACTGAGGCTTGCCTCCATACTGTACGGACTGCTGAGGAAGTACCTTAAACTTGTTTGGGTAGTCTCTGGATCTGTGTCCCTCTTGTCCACATGAGTAGCATCCAGTTGCACCCAAAAGGCATGCTCCTGGATGGGTCCTCCCACACTTAGGACAAGGTGGATACCTAGCTTGCTTGTTCTCTTGGTTTCCTTTTTGGCTGCCAGGCCACTGCTTCCTTTTGTGGTTCTTGTTCTTCCAGTTCTGGTTATTTGGCTGAGGCTTCTGGCCTCCTATTGTCTTGTTCTCAATCAGGACTGGCTTCTGCTGTGCTTGCTGTGCCTTGATGCTATTCAGGTAGTGCTCTGAGATTAGAGCACTACTGACCAACTCCTCGCTGGTCTGGGGTCGGTGCGTCCCGCTGTTCACGTTGAGTGCTATTTCAGGGTTCAGCATGCGGAGCATCAGTCGGATTCGCTCCTTCTCTGTGCTGACTAGCTCTGGGCAGAGGCGAGCTAGTCTGTTGAACTTCGCGACTGCTTCTCCCACTGGTAGGCTACCTTGTCTGAACTCCATGAAGTCCTCGTAGTGCTTGTTGGTAACCCGCATGTGGAAGAACTCCTCATAGAACTCTTGCTCGAAATCTGCCCAGCTCATCTGGTTGACTATCCTCTTACTCTTGACTCGCTCCCACCACATACGAGCGTCTCCAGTTAGGCAGAAGGAGGCACATTTGACCTTCTCAACTTCTGGCCAGTCAAGAAGCTCCATTGTGCTCTCTAAAGTCTTGAACCAAGCCTGGGCATCCCAGGGCTCAGTCGTGCCTGAGAAGCTTTCAGGTTTCAGCCTTTGCCACTGGACGAGGTATGCTTCTTGTCTTCGGTTCACGGCAGGGGTCTCCTGTGGGACTGGTGGAACTTCAGCCACCACTGGAGTTTCCACTCCTGATGTGGGTGGTGTAGGGGGCACTGGGTGCTGATTTGCCATCAGTGTGGCGATGGTCTTCTGTTGTTCTGAAATCTGAGCCTGCATTTGAGCAATGACTGCCATCAGGTTTGGCTGTTCTGTGCCAGGCTCATTGTTATCTTGAACTGGAGTGCTGTTCCTTGCATTAGGAGCTCGGCCTCTTCTTGCCATCTAATAATGCATAAGGGAACAAGAAATCACTACTACATCTCTAGGTATAACCTTGTCTTCTTACTTAGTAACCTAATATCCATTCTAGGGATTAAACATGATTCCGTGATACTAAGGTATTAAACATGCTTCCTTGTTCTATGCACATGTGAGTAAGTACTTAAGCATTTCTCTATACTGAAGTTAAGTAAAGGAGCAATAGAAAACTGAAACTTAAAGCTTACTTACTTGAAGACGGCAAGGTTGATGCTGATGTGTGTGTGATGCTGGAGAATGGGAACTGCTCTGATACCACCTGTAGCGACCCGCCTTCTCTACCTTAGACGGATCGTTACTTTATCTACTTCTCGACTCTAATTCACGACTAAGAATGCGGAACTTCTTTTTTTTTTTTTAAATTCATCCAGGGATGATATTCTAACTCTAATAGTCATGCATGATACAATGACATACTTCCTTTCTCTAGAGCTTCACTACAATGATACCAGTCGACTGCCATCTGGCCAGTCGACTGGTATCGGCCACAGAAAGTTTCGGGGCGCGGCACCAGTCGACTGGCCTCTTGGCAGTTGACTGATGCATCGAACAGAAGCTACTGTACGATAGGCCAGTCGACTGATACTGAACCAGTCGACTGGCACGCCT
The DNA here is from genome assembly GCA_024364735.1 of Boesenbergia rotunda. NCBI lineage: Eukaryota > Viridiplantae > Streptophyta > Magnoliopsida > Zingiberales > Zingiberaceae > Boesenbergia > Boesenbergia rotunda. Next base: position 3,585 of record JAGFNQ010004278.1, read on the forward strand.
GAAAATCTGAATTTCAGATTCGAAGCCTTGTTTCTAAACTCCACCAAACATATACTTTCGAGTCATACAAAATCATGACACCATTTCTATACTCTATACTAGTTTTCTAAACAATTTAGCCAATCAAAACGAATCCATAAACTTGAAATTAGGACTTTTGCGAGATTTAGCAAGTTATGAAAATCTATATAAACTTTAGGCTAGAGTTTGTACCAAACTTAACTTCTAACCATTGAAACTCATCACACAAAGTTCTATAACATCACTAAGGCATTATGGAATGAGAAAGCAACTTTTCTAAGCATAATTGAGCAATAAAAACTTGATTCAAAGGGAAGACTAGCTCTATTTTGGCACATGCATCAATAGCTCCAACAAAGTATCAATATTCAAAACTACTCACACTTCTATTCATCCAATGCAATCATTAGGATATTTATGCTAAATGAAATGACATAGAATCTTTACTTGTGGTTCTAAGACATGCAAAATGTCAAAACACCAATACTTGGATAAATTCTATATAGTCTAACTTAAACTAAGAATTTATTCATCTTGTCCCAAGGGTCTCTCCAAGCTCAGCCACCACACACACTTCACTCAGCACCGCCTCGTCGCCTTCCTTCAGAATTGCTTGCCTTTACCTTTATCTGCAGTAAGAGGAAATGCAACTAGTAAGCAAAAAGCTTAGTAAGTACTATCTAGCTCACAAAATCTCGAAATGTGCAAACATGCTTCTTGAACAATATGAAATCACATGAGATACTTATATGCTTGAAAGAAAACTAAACTAAACATGTATAACTCAAAACATGCACACTCAAGCACTAATAAATCTTAACTCACTTTTCTTGGCTTAACTTGAAACTTTAGCAATCCTTTAACTTAAAATCTTTCTTTAACTGTTTGAAAACTTTCTTAAACTTTAGAAAACTTTGCTAAAGCATATACTTGAAAATAATAATAACTTGGATCCACTGAAGACGTAAGTACCATCTTATGCGCGTTCCCTAAAAGGTTGGGGTAGCGAGCCACCAATCCTAATAGAGCAGACCTTGGTCTACCAGGGCCAAGACCTTGGAATTGGACACCTGGATTTCTTTAACGACGCCCTTGGACGCCGGGTACTGGCCTTATAAAATAAAATAGCTTTTCTTTCTTTTCTTTCTTATCTTTAAATGCCTTGGCATTTTAATGAGCCCCTTGTGTGCCCAAATCCCTAAGTCTTGACTTTTGGGGATTTCTTAAGGCCTTGGCCTTTTCTTTTCTTATCTTTATCTTCTCTTTTCCTTTCTCATAGCTTTTCTTGGACCCTAAACTCACATAGGGTACCTAATCAAACATATATAAGCATATAATGAACTAAGGTCACATGCAAAATCTTAAACAAAAAGAAAATATCTCTTTTAAAAACTTTTAAGGGAAATTATTGGGGAAAAACCGCCTCTTACTGCAGGTGAGCAGTACTTACCTTGATATCTTGGACTTACAACCAAGATTGACGTCTAGGGCTCGGAAGAAAATTGAGATCTCGGAGAATTCTTCACGCCTACGCGTTCCTCTCGTCGCGAGGATCCCGAATATAGGAATATCTCTCGGAGGAGAGCCTTGGCCGGCCCTCTAGGGCTTGGTGTTGGTGTCGCCCAAGAGAGGAGGAAGAGAGGGGTCGGCGTGAGGCTTGGGCGAGGGTGAGGGTTTTGAGAGAAAAAATAGAATTTCTCTCCTTAATCACCTATTTATACTTACGGGGTATTTAAGTCCAACTTATAACTCAACTTAATATCTCTCCCCCTTTTGTTGTGCTTGATACCCTAGCCTAGCTGGTTCCGTGCGCGCCCTTAGGGGTTTCCCCTCCTGTGGTCGCGGGTTCGAACTCCCTGCTGCCCTTTAAAGTTTTTCCTTTTTTTAAAATACTAAACGGACTCGGAAAATTCCATAAAAATATTCTAAAAATTCCTAAAAATATCTAGAATATTTCTAAAACATTTTTAAATAGTTCTAAGGACTTTAAGGACTTAAAATGGAAATTTTGGGGCGTTACAGGTCAACTGATGACTTGAGCTCACAAGTCATGTAATGTGATATCAAGTTGACACATAGGTATACATTGAAGAATGTGTATTGAATTGACCCGCCATGAGAAAGTTTCATAGATTGTCATATGAGTGTCATAATCTTTCTCATGTGACTATTAGTATGAATAGCCCTTAGACCTGAAGTCACTACGGTTCCCTACATAAGGAGTTATGTACTTTGGTATCATCAAACGTCACCCGTAACAGGGTGGACTATAAAGGCGATCACTGAGTATGTAATGAATTATGCGGAGGGATGTGAGTGATGTAGATGAGATCTGTCCCTCCCATATGATGGGAGTGATATCTGTGGGCCCTTTGATCGAGTAGGACTACTAAAACGCATGGTCATGCTCAAATGAGTCAATATGAGATATTGAGCTCATTTGTTTGAGTGAATCTACTCGGGGATCAAGAAACACAAGATTGATTGAGGATGACACGGTCTATGCCTCATTGGTCAATCTAGATATCAAGGATAGAAGGGCAAGGTCATACATTATCATAGTCACGGAGGTTTAGTCGGATCTCGACTTTTCTTGTTACTTGGGTAGCAATGATGCATTGCTAAATGTCACTCATTGCTTATGTGTCTAAAGCGTTTAGGCGCATTGCCAATGTCACGAGAACCTATTGGGTCACACACTAAGGACATGATGCTTCGGGAAATTTGATTGGGAGCCCGAGTTGGGAACTCGGGAGATCTGAGCCCGAGTTGGGAACTCGGGAGATCTGAGCCCGAGCTAGGAAATCGGGAGATCTGATCGAGAGCTCGAGTTGGGAACTCGGGAGCTCGGCGCACGGCAGACTGGGCTCGGCGCTCGACAGACTGGGCTCGACGCTCGGCAGACTGGGTCGGGAGCTCGGCGACTTACTCGGCAGACTTGGTCGGAAGCCCGAGAGGCCCGGTCGGAACTGCATGAAAATTCATTAAAGTGTTTAATGAAGGAAAGAGAAAAGTCTCTCTTCATTGGATGAAGAGAAGGTGAAGAGTCACATGAAAAGATGTGCTCTTTATTGGCTTTAATGAAGGGAAGTCAAAGAGACAAAAGACTCTTCATATTCATGGGATGAATATAAAAGAGGGTCTAGTCATTTTGAATGAAGTAAGTGTGTTTTTCCTTCTTCCCTCCCTCTCTTCTTCCTCTCCTCCCTCTTGACCGAAACCCTTGTGCGTTCTCGGTGGTCTTGTGAACTACCTCAAGTTGCTAGCACAACTAAGGTAGTTCTTCCCGAAGTTGAGAGATTGTGTCCGTGTGGATACAAATAGAGGCACGGACACTTGAACGTGCTTGAGATCTGACGCATCTTGGACGAGCGGATAAGCAAAAGGCACGCTCCAAAGGTATACACATTAGATAGATCTATTAGATAGATGAACTTCGTACGAGTTTTCTTTCACATGGATCGCTCAAGGGTTCTTGTTTCCGCTGCGTTTTGTGTTTATGTCGTCGAGAAATCCCAAAACCGAGTTCTCGGAGGCTAAGCAAAAGTCCAACCAGAGGCCCCGATTGGCAAAGGTAACTTCTCCAGGGTGGAGTAGATAAGGGCGTGTTCCCCGGGAAAGGGAACAGTAAGCTTCGGTTCGACCTAGGGTTTCAGGTGAAATGCAAAGTCAGAACCAATCAATTAAGGCTTAAGAATATTTGTTTTGTTGTATGTTTTGTTGTTTTGTAGGTACCTGGAGTTGGAGGCAAGATAGGAGAGAAAACACTAAGCAAACAGGCCTGGGAATAGCGCTTCCTAGGCGCCTGATTCAAGTCAGGCGCCCAGTATACCCTTTCCCAGGTGCCTGGGAGCTTCCTAGGTGCCTGGAAAGAGAGGTTTTATCTCTGCGGCGATTTCAGTGTTGCTATGAAGTTTTGACCGCGACGTGGTAAGCGCCCCAGCCTTATCAGGCGCCCCTGGACAACCTATATAAAGGGGTTCGACCCCTCACTTGAGTACAACAATTTCTACATATGCTAAGTCATTCTGTGCGAAGCAAAAGTGCTTAAGTCGAAGCTTTGTGACCAAGGAGGCTCCAGGAGGAAGTGTGCTACACTTCGGACTTCCGAATTGGCCGGATCTTCATTTTCCGTTGATTTGCTTTTAGTTTATAAAGTTGCACTTGTTTTTATTATTATTTCTTTGTTTGTAATTTAAACTGTAAGACGGGTTTCTCCGCCTTCGGAAAGTTCGGAAAGGAGACCACTAGTGGACTCACGCTGAATACTTAGGCCTTGGATGTATTGATCCTGGGGGGTTGGGAACCAAGTAAATCCCGCGAGTCTTTCTGCTGTCTTTCTTTTTATTTTATATTTTTGCTGCGTACTAACTCTGATAGAAAGACGAACGAACAATGAAGTTTTCCGACGAAATTATTCGAGTCGATATTCACCCCCCTATCGACCGGCACCAATCCTACGGAGTATGCACAAAAAATAGATAAGCAAAAGTGAGTATAATAAGATGGATGTGCGTTGTTATTAGAAAGATAAACATGCACAAAAAAAATAAGACAAGATACAATGAAAATAACTGAATATTTATGAAGATAAAGTCTTGTATTCGTTTATTGTGGGATAACAATCATATAGCTGACCCAAATAATGATGATGATGGTTTATTGCAGTAAGAAAATAAACCAGATCGAACAAAAAGAAAAAAATGAAATAATGAGATTTACTTGCAAAAAAAATTACTTACAAAAAAAATTAAATGAAATAACGAAATAATGGTTTCTATGATAACAATCATATAATTAATCCAAATAATTTACTTGCAAAAAAAATTATGAGATTTTGACAGAAAATATGAAATGAAAAAAAAATAAAACCAAAATCTGAATTTTACTCACAAACATTACTACATTCAACCAGATCAAACGAAAGAGCATGGAACTAGCTAGAAGAAACACCTTTCCTAGCCAATATACCTGAGGTAAATCAGTGGAAACTGTGGAGAAGGAACAATAAGTGCCTTAGACTCTATGGACATGGATCTTCAACAGAGATATTTAGCCAGAGGGAGACTCGATGGAGATGCCTAGCAACGTGTGTGGAAATGCGAAGGAAAAGGAGCGAAAATGCGAATAAGAGGCATCGTTTGGACGCTTAGGGTTTTGGCGAAGAGGGGGAAAGTGAGAATAGAGTTTTGTCGCTTAGGGTTTTGGCCAAGGCGGGGGAAAACTCGACGGTGAGGAAAACGCAAAGTGATAGCGGCAAAGGAAAATAATGCAAAGGCACGACAAAGCTATGAAGAACAGAACATGAGTTAATATAAGATATAATATATAACAACACGAAAACGACAACGGCTATTAAAATTGTTGTTGTACTGTAAAATAGACAATAGTTTTCAACGACCGTTATTGAAGCATCAAAAAAAATAATGGCTTTTCAAAGACCAATCTTGTTGACTCTTCAACAACACGGAAAAGATAACAGTTTTAACAAAAATCATTGTTAAATAGTAAGAAACAATGATTTTTTCATAAAATTGTTATCTTTTCAGTGTCGTTGAAGTCGATTTTTCTTGTAGTGACGAGGAGTGTGATCTAGGCCAGATTCAGATGAGATCAGTGACAGATCTAGAATTATAGATTTAGAGGGGTCACATACTAAGTAACATAAATAATTATTATAATAATAACTATAAAAATAATTATTATAATAATATCCTCCCTAATCTTTTAAGAGCAATAATACGCAGTGAGAATTTTTAGCGAGAAATCCAACGGGAATGACGTGACACATTTTGTGTACACATCTGATTGCCACTTGAACACAGATGACAGCCTCCGACCACCGCCTCGAACCAAACTATATCCTAGGGGGCACGATGAACCCGTCGAGAATCGCTGCAATTGGAGTGTCACGTCATTCCCGTTGGGTTTCTCGCTGCATATCATTTTTCATCTTTTAAAGATATATAATGAATATTTAATTGAAATTTAAGAAATATAAATTTAGTCATCTAAGGGATTTGAATCCTAGATGTATGCTAAAAAAACTTACCATTGAACCCATTATAAATATACAATTATAGAGTCAAATAATATATATACTAAGAAAATAAAAATTTCTATATTAAAAAAATAAAAATTCTCTATATAAAATAATGTTATTAAAAATTTGGGAAAATCATGGTCCTCCCGGGTCCCCATGTAAATCTGCCCCTTCATGAGACCATCAAAGATCTTGATTAAATTAATCAAAATGAGATTTGGTTAATCAAAATGTTGTCACATTAGCAACGGTAAAAAGCGAGATCTTTTTGTGGATAAAGCCAACGGACAAGTCAACAATATGCAATTTACCAGACAATGATTAATGAGATTGGATAACGTCGAACCTCGGACGACCAATCCGGCTCATGAAAGTTTCTCACTGACCGTTAGGGTAAATAGTGCTTGCAATAGACGATCTAGAAGCCCAACGTCCAAGGATTCACGCCACATTTGGAGAAAAAATTTCTACAAAATACTCTGTAATTAGGTATCGAATTGCAGATATATGGGATGATAACTAGTTGCCTTCCACTGCACTATAGTCCCGGGGGCTGCAATTCACCAGACAAGACTTTCGAGGTGGAATCTATACAAAAATAATCAAATATTTGAGGGAGACATGTGTAGGATCAAGATGAGCGATAGAGGGGGTGAATATCACTTCATTAAAATTTTCAGATTAAATACTAAGCGATCAAATTAACACAGCGGAAGCTTCAAGAGTAAGCGTAAGAGAGCAGCGGAAATGCACAACGAATCAAAATCGATAACACACGTTAGTTTTACTTGCTTTGGAGTCTTGATCGGCTCCTACTACAAGACCCACGATCCTTGATCGTTTACTTTGGGTGTCACTAATAAATCGCAACAACTTTACAATATTACAAATCAATGTGTGCAATATGAAATTAACAACAATAATAATACCGACTCCTGAAGTGTGAGGGCAAGTCTTTGTTCGGAGAGTCGGACAGTGTTTTGACGTTGTCTAAGCTTCAGTCGCGTAGCACATAGGAGAAGAGAGTGATCACAGAGATTAAGTAGTTGTCCTGGACAGCTGCACTCGACCCCTTTTTATACTACTCATTCAGGCGTCTGAAAGGTCATTTAGGCGTCCTAGTCGCAGCGAATCGGAGGGAAGCTTTATCTGCCGCACAGTCAAACTTTATCGTGGTCAGGCTCCTGAGTCCCTTTCAGGCGCCTAAATACTGACGTGGTTCCTCCACTCAGCAATCGCCACGTCAATCTGACCGTTGCGCCAACTCAGCCTCCAACTGCCAGCATTCAGGCGCCTGAGTTCCTTTCAGACACCCTAGTCAAGTTGCTTCAACTTTTCCGGCTGCAGTAAGGGTTAGTTCCAAACATTCAATAATATAAACAAAATATATATGGAACACAACAACCAGTGCTGTTTTGGTCCTGACTTTCAAGTTTCATCCGAAACCCTAAGTCGGATCAACGCCTACTGTTCCCTCACCGGGGAACGCGTCCTCACCTACTCCTCTCAAGAGAGTTTACTTGTTGCCACCCGAAATCTCCGGTTGGACTTTTGCTCGGCCTCCGAGAACCCAGAACTCGACTCGACCTCGACCCATCTCGACTCCTGTCCGCGATCCCCGCTCGGCAAAGTCTTCTGCTCGGTCCCCCGGACTAAGTCTTCGTGCTCGGCTTCACTCACCAAGTCTTCGTTGCCCGAGCCCTGACCAGAACTTTGTGCTCAACCCTGTAGGTCAAGACTTCTTGCCTAGCTTACCTAGGACTTTCCTGCAAACTCCACAAGTTCATTAGTAACACAATACCAACTTAACTTGAACCTTTTGTCACTTATCAAAATAAGATTCGATCTGGTACTTCCGACACCAATAACATGAGACAACTCAAAGAATTATTGTCTCCTCGTTAAGTCTCTTTTTTTCTTATTTATTTTGTTATTCGTTGTTGTAAGTACATTCGATATTTTACTAAAAGTAGAGAATGATAGGTTGTGGGCTAGCAATCTGGGATCATGAATCATGTAAATTATTATCACCCATGGTTTGTTTCTATTTGTTCATTTTAAATAATGTGTGTTAATAAAACCTCAACAAACGATAGAATACATTTTAAATTGCGGTGCAGTATTCACCTCTCCCGCTTTAGGGATCCTAAGTATTTGTCCATCAAAGCACACTGTCATTCCCTACTATATCGGTCATTGCAATAAAATGTGAAGTTGCTACTTTAGCAGTGTTGTCTCCGAGGCTATGGTGTAATGATAGAACGATTAATTGTTATCCTAGATATCCACGATTCAATCCCCAGCTACGACGTATTTATAGAAATTTTTTCCTTCAAATGAGGCGCGAACCTTGGGACGCTGAGCTTCTTGACCGCCCACTATGAGCGCTTCCCAATTTATCCTGGCGACCGATGAAAAATTTCCGTGAGACCGGATCAATCACCCGAAATTAAAAAAATCTCATTAATTATTTTTTACTTTAGCAGTCCCTCTGGAATCACACACTCTGAAAGGGCACTTACCATATCAAATACAACAATTGATTGATGATGATAAAAATTTGTAGACTGTTTATTTCCAGTTAGATTTTGCATCCATCTACCAGCAATTCAAGTTCCTAATCCCAAATTAAAAAGCAAGCAAAGAATCCTGAATTGTAATTTATTCCATTGCATAATTATTGTATTTTTTTGTATATTTTGCATGTTCTTATATTTGCTATAAGAACATGATTTGTAAGAGGCATCTCCTCTTAAAGGCATCCGATAAGAAAAAAATAATGATGTTACCAGGGTTGACCCACCAAAGAGTTATAGGCTGTGAAATAATAACATGGACTTCTAAACCAAAAAGATTTTGTGTGCTTGTATTTTATTGTTGTGATTTGTAATTTCTATTTTTTTTTATGCGCACTAACAATTGTAGATAAAAAAAATAATTAATGAGATTTTTTCAACCTCAGACGACTAACAATTGTAAATAAGCATAATCAATGAAATGAAAATGAAAAGACTTATCCCCTCTAACCGTGCAATCATTCACCACGATGTTTCTTATCTCTCTCTCATTTAATTACAATGAATTGTTATAGCATAACTTTAATTTTAAATAAAGAGTTATGATAAAAAATAAAATGAGAGAAATATTTTTATTATTTTAAATATTTATTTAGTTGTATTTGTTTTAGATTTTAGATTTAAATTAGATGTTTTGTATTAAATTTTAATTTTTTTATTATGATGCTTTAATATTATTTAAAGAACTTCTCCTTTTTATTGTACAAAATATTAAAAATAATTTATATTATATTCCCAAAGATTATAATTTAAAATATAGATTAGAAGGTAATGTGGCTAAAACACCGAATAGTAGCACTAGTTTAAACCTCACGAAAGTATAATTTAACTAATGAAACGTCCAAAAAAAACTCTTAAAGTTCTAAATAAAAAATTTTAGAATTATTTTATGACTTCTACTAATTTCAATAAAATAGTTACGATGAAGGTAGTAGAAGACCCAAAGTTATCTCATCCTTTAAATACGTAGACAACTTGAACCGTGAGCTGATCCGAAATCCAAGATTCCAATCATGAATAGTAACAGGTTTTGAAGTTTAAGGTTGAGGATCAAACATTTTTGAGCCAACAATTCTAAATAATGGTCGGATCTAGATGGAACTTCATTGTTTTACTCCTTTACATTGATGAACCATGGTCGAAAGCAATACTTATCTCAAAAGAAGGATATTGAATAAGTACTAGAGATATACAACCTGAAAATTGCTACAACAATTAGTCCACCATCGGCAAATCACTTCAAACTTAGTAAAGGTGTTAGTCTACCTTTTAAAAAAATAATAATAACCAGGTAACAGGTCAACATAAGGTGATCGGTGTTAATCTACCTACAAAACAGAGAAAAAGAAGATGACAACCAAGTATAACCCATATCACTGGCATGGTGAAGAGTTTTTAGATCCTAGGAAGGATCACAGAAGCACAGACAAGTTGATTTTCAAATATTTAATTGGTGCCACAACCTTATGCTTGTGTTTTGAAGGTTGCAAATTTTATTTAGAATATACACAGATTCAAATATCATCGGTGATATAGCTGGCAGAAAATCTATTTTACGTTATTTGTACGACTATGCAAGCGTGTAGTGCCATGGCAATAAACAAGTGTGTTGATTTGTCCACCACAAAAGTTCAGTGCATTACATCTACTAAACTTTACAAGAAGGTCCTTTGGCTGGGAAGGTTATAACTACTTATTTTGTTTGACATAAGAGAAATATATGGGGAGTTGTAATAGCTAGATTGCAATTGATTTTGAGATGGTACACCATGTATTATCTAGAGTAAAGTCGATTGATGTGAAAGAGTTAGCAAGAGATACAGCTATTGAAGATCTATACTGACACAAACACAGCTGATATGGTATAGAGAAAATGCAGTCACAGAAACATAGAAAGCCAACTATGGATGGTTTTAATACTAACCATTATCAATGGCCCCAATTAGTAGAATAACAAATTGGTTTAAGGGTAGACCAAGTTTTTCCAATGAACAAAACAGTTTTCAACCACAACCATTGAGTTTATAGAGTTAAGAGGGGAAAATCTTATGGGAGGAAGAAAGTCAAGGAGTGTGGACATCCACCTTGGAAGTGTTTCTTTTAGCCATTGAAATAGTGGAGAAACAGGCTTCACAAGGAAGGTTTGTGTTAGGTCCAAATATTTTTGTTCTCTCATTGTTACATAATGTATATTTAGATTGACATAAATGTTACCTACTTATCATTATTTGATGATTAGGGAATCCTCTTCTGAAGGTTACCCTTGATTTTGCCAGGGATTTCTCAGCATAAAAACTCACTGTTCTCAAAGTGTAGAAGATTCATCATTGATATATGCTTGCATTTCCTTTTTGGCCTTTGACAACAAGAAAACCCCACACCACATTGAATGTAAATCAATTTTCCGTTCCAAGTAGGAACAACAAGGTTATATGCTTGCATTTCTTGATTCATTCTAATTGTTGAACACAAACACTGTTGAACACAAACCAATGGATCTACAACAATTTACTTGAACAACTCATCATCATCATTCCTTTTTTTTCTTTTGATTTCTTTTTTTCTGTGTTTTTTGTTCTTTCTAACATCTTTATAACAGAATCAAGTTCACCAACTAAACTAATCAGTAAACTATACAAACCATTCATAGACATAAGATGTGAATCAGAAGATATAATTTTTTGTCTAAGGTTTTGCAGGAGGATCAATTCTATTTCCTTGCCTTACTTTTGTGATGAGGCCTGCTAGTCCAAACCAGAATCTTAGCAGACGATTAATTTCATGCGCAATAGTAAGCATATATGCTCATATAGAAATCTCTAAACAATCAATCACCAATTCCAAGAATTTTCACAACTAAGAGCAGCTATTCCACAAAACAACACCATGCATAGTTGTCATATTTTACTTTTTTGATGAACAAACTCTGTTCACAGTCAAATGGTTGCAGGCGATCAGGAAGATCATAGCTTTACCAACAACACCAAGGATATCATATCATTACTTATCTAATTACTAGCAGATCAAATTTGGAAAGAACTTTTGCGCCATCTTGACAAATAGTGGCATTGCAAACATCTTTATGTTTACAACATCAAAATGTATAGGGTTTGTTCCTCTCACCTGGAGGCCGTTGCCTTCCTCCCTCTAGGGACTGTCGCCTCTGCAGCCGCTGATGATTTGGCAGCCCCGGGTGTAGGGGCTGGCCCTGGGGAAAACGTGGCAGTTGTAGTAGGGAACTCCGGGCTTGGAACAGGGCACCACATCCCCCTTGAGAGCCTCATAGCTGATGTACTTCTTCTCCGTGGCAGCCCACAGAAGCCTCCTGCTCTCCTCCGAGCTCAGTTCCAGATCCAGATCATGCTCGACCAAGCATCCCCCACCATTTGCATCTGCATCTGCATTTGCATTTCGACGGCAAGGCAACTCGGCCACACTAGATTTTGCAGTGGTCTGGGGCAGGAGGAAGAGGAGCAGCAGCGGGGGCAGGAGAAATTGGGTTTTGTTGTCGGTGGAAGAAGAAGAAGACAGGGACTTCGCCATGGTTTCTTCTCTTGTTCCTTGGCAAAGATGGAAACTCGCCGTCACAGCCTCTTGGGGGCGGAATTGGGAGTTAATGAGCTGCCAGCTGTTCCACCGGCTGTGGCTTCGCACTGTTATTTGAGTGGAGAATCATTAAAGGCATTTTAATAATTTTTTATTTTTAAAAAATAAAATCCCTTAATCTAGAAAATAATTTATAATTAACTTTTAATCAAAATAAAATATTGTAAATATTAAGAAAAATAAGTGTATTTTAGTTAAAGATATTTATAAATTTGTAGTCGTTAAAATTTTTAATTTTGAAGGAGTAATTAATTTATGATAAAGAAAAAATGATTCGTAATATTTAAATAAAACATAGTTTTTAGTATTAAAGAAGTGATATGTTATATTCATGGTGTATAAAAGCCCATTAAAAAAAATTGATTAAGAAAGTTGAGTAACGTCGAATCTCGGACAATTAGTTTGATCTCATAAAAATTTTTTATTTGTCAGTATGGAAAATTAGGAGGTACTCGTGATAGACGGTCTAGAAGTCAAGCGTCCTAAAATTCACGTCTCATTTAAAAAAAAATTCTTATAAAATACATCATAGCTAAATTGAATTGTAAATGTCTAGTATAAAAGCCCATGAGCACAAAAGGAAATTTGCTAAATTATGAGTATAAAATAGGCACAAATTATCTAAATTTCAAGGGCAAACGACATCTTTTTTTTAAATAGCGCTCTTTTCCATGGTTCATAATAGGTAGGATAGTGATTATCCTATTGACAGATCAAAAGTGATTTTTCTAAAAAAGATAAATAGAGGATTTTTTTTTAAAAAAATATTTAATAATAGAGGATTTTTTTAAAAAAATAGTTAAATATATATTTCTATAGATTCTAAATTCTAGAACTAAATAAAGAAAAAAAAATTATAAGATTATCATTCCTATCGTTTAAAGAATTTAAAATTAAAAAAAAACTTTAAAAAAAAGAAAAAAAATAATGAGCAAGCTGTTCCACCGGCTGTGGCTTCGCACTGTTATTTGAGTGGAGTTTTATTATTATTATTATTAATAAATTTATTAACTATCCATAATTTATAAATGAGAATCATTAAAGGCATTTTTATAATTTTTTATTTTTTAAAAATAAAATCCATTAATCTATATAATAATTTATAATTAATTTTTAATCAGAATAAAATATTGTAAATGTTAAGAAAAATAAGTGTATTTTAGTTAAAGATAATTATAAATTTATAGTCGTTAAAATTTTTAATTTTGAAGGAGTAATTAATTTATGATAAAGAAAAATTGAGTTGTAATATTTAAATAAAACATAGTTTTTAGTATAAAAGAAGTGATATGTTATATTCATGGTGTATAAAAGCCCATTAAAAAAATTAATTAAGGAGGTTGAGTAACGTCGAATGTCAGATGATTGATTCGATCCCATAGAAGTTTTTTACTAATCGGTAGGGTAAATCAGGAAGTGCTCGCGGTGAGCGGTCCAGAAGTCAAGCGTCCCAAAGTTCGCATCTCATTTAGAGAAATTTTTTTTACAAAATACATCATAGTTGGGACCGAATCGAGAATGTCTAATATAAAAGCCCATGAGCACAAAAGGAAATTTACTAAATTATGAGCATAAAATAGGCACAAATTATCTAAATTTCAAGGGCAAAAATAAAAAGACATCCTTTTTTTAAATAGCGCTCTTTTCCATGGTTGACGTCAGGTAGGATAGTGATTATCCTATTGACCGATGAAAAAGTGATTTTTCTAAAAAAGAAAAATAGAGGATTTTTTCTAAAAAATAATTTTATTTAATAATATAAACATATATTTATATAGATTCTAAACCCTGGACCTAAAATAAAGAAAAGAAATTATAAGGATTACAATTCCTATCATTTAAAGAATTTAAAATTAAAAAATCTTTAAAAAAAGGTAAAAATATTAAGAGACTCACAATCTTAAAATTTTTAAACAAACTAAAATCCAAAAAAAATAAAAAAGATAAAAATTATCAAAAATATCTTAAATACCAAAAGAATAAAAAAAATTATCAAAGATAATAATAAAAATCTTCAAAACCTCCTATATTAGTCACCCCCGGTTCAAAGAACTCGTCCTCAAGTTTAAATTAATTTCATATGGTAGCCTAGGACGAAGATCATCTAACATTGAATCGGCAAAATCCATTAGCCACTATTAGACTTTGGGAATCTTTGTCGATCCAGATAATGAATATAGTTATACAAGAACTGGGACTCCCCTTTCCTCAATTATCCTTAGTGAGTATTTGGAAGAGTTTTTGCTTTTTGAAAAGTTATTCTTATAGAAATTATCTCGAAGTCAGTGAGAAGCTAAAGCACAAAGTATTTAAAAATAGAAGTCAAAAGCTGATACAAAATAAAGTTTGAGTGTTTGGTGAATAATTATTTTCAAACTTAATTTTTAGTTAAATGACAATAATATCCTTAAACTATATAAATTAACTTTTTTCAATTATCTGAATATAGTTTTGATACACCATCCATAATATTTTATATATTTATTATTATATTTTGAATATTATATCAAAATTAATTTTTTAATAATATATATATGTTTAAAAAAGATATAAAATTAATAAAATAAAAATATAAAATTTATAAAAATTTATAAAAATATGTATAAAATTCTAAAAATATAAATTATATAAAAATATAAAATTTTATTTAAAAGTGTGGTGACAATTATGTCAAATGATATATTTATTAAGAGTATAAAGGTCAATTTTTAATTCTAGACCATAAGCAAAAAAAATATTAAATTCTTGCTTCCATTTTTAAAGTAAAAGTTGTAGAAGTTAAAGCAAAATTTGACATTCACAAATACTCAAAAGTACTTTTGTGTAGTTAAAATCTAAAAAACAGTTAGCAGAAACTCTCCAAAACATTATCTTAGAGAGCTACTAAAATTAAACGCAAGATTCCAAAATGTCCCGTAGAAGTCTCATGAACATCCTCAATAACATAACATGTCAATGGAATAAAGATGCTACACCTCCTACTCTTCCAATCACAATGTTATGCACCTCTGAAACTGGTAAACCCTACATAGCCCAGTAACCCCCTCCTGCATACCTTGGGAAGCACTTGAATAAAGATGTGCAAGTGTTGCCACCGCTAGACTCCACCAACTGAAGCAATGGCTTCTCGATTTCTATCCTCAAAAGATAAATTCCATAAAACACCAACAGTTTCTTGCCTTACACATTCATTTTGAGAAAAAGTTAACACCGCTAGCACCTCAAGTGAACCCTGACCATCAGGAGTGTAGAAGGCAGTAGTGACCACTGCATAGAGAACAGTCTAGTCCACCACTTGCCTCTCCGGTGCACTCCAAACCCTGACCTTGGCATCATGTGAGTCGTTGATGAAGTGTTAGTGATATGAGAGAAGTGTCATAAGGCAATCGCCTTATAATTATAATCATTTATTTTAATAAATGAATATTCACTATTTGAGTATACATGTTTGTGTATTTGATTGAGATCTTAAACTCATTTACTGAACGTCCGCAATACAATTCACAGAAAAAGAGAATTTGTGATGAATTCACAACTAGTGATTATCTCTACATGTGCAATTGTGAAGTATTGAAATTGTCCCTAGTCGATGAATTGATAAATACGAACACTATCAATTCTGTTGAGACTAGCATGGGTTATTCTCTAATCAACTGATTCTCACTGGTTGGTGACATTGAGATGTCCGAAGATAAACATGAATGCTAGTTAAGGGAACTAGTTCATTGGAGTGACTGGCTGTAAAACTTCATATGGTAGTCTACATATAGATATGTCAGTGAAGTTCTTACTGCAGCTTAAGTGCGATGTTCCTTTGACTTGCGGCGTTCAAGTCATCTTGGTCATGGAGACTTTACTTTGACATCTTAAGCAAGCATCTCCAAGGAGGTGTGGACCCAGGATGATTGGGTATAAGCCGAAGTGCCCGAAGATGTTTGAACAACCTACAAAGGATTCACCACTCCTTGCGAGGAGATGTATACCCGAGGCCTATCGTCGGATTGTTACTCGAAGCCTCTGGCCAGAGCATGACATGTTCAGAGTATGAATCTCTTAAATACATGAGAGTAATTAGAATCCGTAGGACGAGAAAACATTACTTGGGCTAGGTGTGACGTAGTCAGCCTAGTGGGGACTGACACACATAGACCATGTCCTGAACCAAGTGGGTATAAGTTGGTGAAGGGAATGGGGCACGATTCATTATAGCTGCTGAATGGTTTCAGAATTGTTTCTGAGGTCAACCGTTGATCTTTCGATTAATTGGGGATCATGATGTACTACTAGGTGCCACTCATGATCGTTCTATAATTGATTAATTATAGACGGCCAACATAAATCGAAAGCCTATTTAGTCACACGCACTACGAGTAATCCGAGGGATTTAAAACGAGTTGAAAATTGGATTTTTCAATCAAGAGAGATTAAGTTTGGTTGAGCCAAACGATAAGTTGAATCTGAATTTTTCAGAGACGCATCAGAAGCGTAAAATGGCTAAGTCTTTTGAAGACTTAATAGATGAATTAAATAAGTTTAATTCATTGGGGCTTGGCTTGCATGGGCCGGCCAAAGAGGGCCTCCATCCTCTTTGCTTGGCCGACCACAACAAAGGAAAAAAACCAAGTTTTGGTTCAAATTATAAAATAAACCAAGTGTGGTTTGTTTTATAAAATTATGGATGATATAAATTTTTTATAATAAACCAAGGTTTGGTTTATTTTTCATGGAAATTAAAATGAACCATGGATTGATTTATTTTATAAAATCAATCATGGATTGATTTACCATGATAAGGAAATTTATTCCATAAGAGAGAAGAGACTTGATTGATTTTTTATCATGAATTAAAATATAATTTTAACCATGATATAAAATCAAACTTGGCATGATGGAATAAGTTATTCCATATTTGAGAGGTTTGATGGTTGAGAGGCCACTATATAAAGGACCCAAGGCAAGACTTGGGTGATAATAATTGAGATGAAGGCATAGGCTCTCTCTCTCTCTTTCTCTCCTTCTCTTCTCCTCTTCTTGCCGTGCGCCAACCAGCCTCAAGAAGGAGCACCAGCCGGCCGCCCCTGCCCTTTCCCTGTCGACCACCACCTGCTGCCGGAATTAGAGTTTGCCGCAAGGATCTTTTTGCCGCAAGCCTCTTCTTTTGCTCCGCCGGAATTTTAATTTCGGTCATCCTTTTGTGGTTAGTCTTCCGACTTCTCTCTTGGTTTTTCTTGTCGCGTTCTCAGAGAATCTAGTAGTTCTCGAGAACACGAAACTCGTGGCTTTGCGAAGTCATTCTGAAGATACTCGGCGTGGATGTGAATAGAGGCGGAGCTTCCAAGGGACGCTTACGGTTGGATCTCATCCCTTCCTTCGAGTTACGCGAGGTAATACGTAAATTAGTTTATGTTTCTGCAAAATTTTAAATATATGATCATGTCTACATAAGATAAAATTGCATGCTTAGATGTGTGGTTAAATGATTTAGAGAAATTATTTATGCTAAACCTTTCGCTGTACGTAATTAATTTTAAAATTACGAACCCGCATCCATGTCAACATGCACCCAGTCCCAACATGAAGCAGTCGTTGTTAATTGGATTACTAGATGCATGTCACGTAATCGTTGTGTGCGAAGAGTTTGAGGCAGGTTTTGGTTTCGATGTCCCTTAATCTCACTATTTTGTCTCTCGATAAGGATGACAGATATTGTGATTTGAACCAGTAAAGATCGAGGGGATCTTCTTTGTGGCCTTCGAAGTAGTAGAGTGGTTTGTCGGAGAGGGAGAAGATGACCTCTGGTAAGATGATGTAGTCGGGGAGCATCCTCTTTGCACTCTTGGTCTGCTTGGTCTTCTTCGACGATCGTGGCTGACAGAGCGTGGGGGACTAGTGTTGGGAGCGGGATTCTTGCCGTCGATGAGGCTACAAGAAGATGTTGCATTCCTGGACTTGCCAGTGCTGCCAAGCCTGCACCATGGTGTCCTCGCTAATGTTAGCGAGGTAGTGACCGCCCCAGCTGAATTTGATGGTTCATATTGAGCCCTGCGATGCATGGTGAGCTCCTTGTTTGACTTGTCATACTTCCCGACCTTCATTTACTCCAATGAGGAGGAGTTCTCACCAGTAGAGGTGGCAAAGGTGGCGGAGGAGGTAGACTTCGCCGAGGCAATGCAGTCGTTCTCTTTTTCAAAGGTGAGGTCGATCGTGCTAGAGGCAAACTTGAAGTTTTTAATCCTGTTAGGACCAACAAAAATCCACACTAGTAGCCATAGATTTCACTATGAATTCTTCTTCTCAGAACAAACATCAAAGGTGAAGAGACCCTTATAACAAGCTTTCAATGCTCCCAAAGGAAATAGCAACAAGGAGAAGAAGAAAGAAAAGATTATAAATTTTTTGCTTGAATCTCCTTCTCTTGTTTGCTCGTAGATGTTGGTGAGAGATGGGAATTAACATGAGTAGATTAAGTAGATGAATCGTAATGGAATAGTGTCATTTCATTTTGTGTTCAAATCCCTTTTAAAACGCTTCAGAAAAGAGTCATTTCTCTACTTTTTGTCGCTAGTAATCGATTGATGAAAATCTCAATCGATTACCAACTATATGTTGAACAGTACAGACTCCAGATTAACGGTTGAGATTATTCCAGTTTGAATCCCAATCGATTGGAATTAAACACTGATCGATTAGCCACATTAATCGATTAGATAATCGATTTGGGAGCATTCTGACAATGCATCCCAATCGATCAAGCAATCAATTTGGTAGCTTCCTAATCTGAGATTGGGACTTTTTGCAGATGGATTTCAACTATTTGGTCAGTCAGGACAACAGTATTCTTCTTGATCAGTTATATTAACACCGTATAATTTATCACCATGAATGTGCATGAAAGATGAATTTATGTTCCTTACTGTACTGATTTCTAGTCCAACCAATCATAAAGAGACGATAGATATTTTCCTCCAACCTCTGATTGCTGAGTTGAATGATTTATGAAATGTTGGGTCGTTGACTTATGATGTTGCGAGTAAAACTAATTTTACATTACATGTTGCATTATTATGGGCAATCAACGATTTTTCAGCATACTCAATGTTGTCAGGATGGAGCACATCTGGAAAATTAGCATGCCTACATTGCATGATAGAGTCTGATGTATTTTCATTACCTTGCAGTGGGAAGGTATCTTGGTTTAATAATCACTGTAAATTTTTACTTGTTGATCACCCTTTTAGGCGAAATAAAAAAAATCCTAAAGAATGTTGTAGTCAGAAAATCTCCTTCAGTGATTGCTTCAGGTGAATATATCATTGAACAAATTTACAGTTATGGATTTCTGTCAATTTCTCAACCTGGTTCCGATGACATAAATAAATACATTGTTCGGATGTGCAGGTGTGGATGGAAGAAAAAGAATATATTTTGGGAACTGCCTTATTGGAAGTATCTGCACATTCGACATAATTTAGATATTATGCATGTTAAAAAAATATCTTCGATAATATCTTCAACACTATGATGAACGTGCCTGGAAAAACTAAAAACACTACAAAATTATGTGAAGAATTAAAAGAGCTAGTTAGCAGGCTAGAATTGCATCAGGATGAAATATCTAATAGATTTCTAAAGGTTTGTTATACATTGGACAAAGATGAAAAGTGAGCTTTATGTAGTTGGTTGAAAGAAATAAAATTTTCATATGAGTATGCCTCTAATATGCCTAGATGTGTCGATATAAAAAGATTAAAGATATTTGGAATGGAAAGTCATGTTTGTCATGTGTTTATGCAAAGACTTATTCCAGTAGCATTCCATGAATTACTTCCTCAAAATGTCTAGGAAGCACTCACAGAATTGAGTCTATTTTTTAGAGATTTGATAGCAAGGTGTATTATGGTGGATGATATGGTCCGTCTAAAAACAGACATTTCCCTCATATTATGTACGCTAGATGAATATTTCATCCTAGTTTTGTTATTCAATGGAGCATTTACTAGTACATTTACCATACGAGGCCTAAATAGTTGGTCTGTTCAGTACATATGGATGTATCCATTTGAACGATTTTTGAGTAAATTAAAGAATAATGTTCGTAACAAAGCAAGAGTTGAGGGTCAATAAGTAATGTTTATCTGGTTGAAGAAGCATCTTCTTTCTGCTTCTATTATTTTGTTGATCATGTGAAAACCAGACATTGCAAATGTCCTAGAAATTTTGATGATGATCGGCCGATAGACCCATTGATGCTTTTTATGTTCAAGTATTCTGGCAAGGCAATTGGTGCATCTTCATCTAGATGGTTAACTAAATAGGAATACCATATTGTAAGAACATACATACTTTTAAACTATCATAAGGTTAAACCATATATTAAATAAGTTTACTTCTCTAAAAAACTGTCATGATTTTAAAATGTTACGATGAGGATTTGATTGTCTTATATCTGATATTCTTTGTCTGCTTATATAACAACAACTACATCTGCAAAATCCATCAATTGGTGCAAGTGAGATAGTTGCAAAGTTAGAGACAAATTTACATTATGATTCCAAATATATGTAAGCTAAAATAATCTTTAATAATATTTGAGTTATAAGTTATTATTCAATCTCCTAATTTATGTTAAAACTAATTTTATAGGTGAAAGATCGTAGAATTTCAAATGTTGAAGATGATAGGATATTGAATCTTGTATCAGGTCCTCTCAGTAAAATAATGGTTTACTATGGTTACTATGTTAATGACCTCAAATTTCACGTCGCACACCGAGAATCAAGTAGGTTAACCTACAATTATGGTATATGCGTCAAAGGATGTATAGAGAATAGTAACATTGAGTTTGATTATTATGGTATACTTGACGAAATCATAGAGGTTGAATAACCTGCATTATTTTTAAAAAGATGTGTTGTTCAAATGTGTATGGTATGATCCGACCCCAAGAACTGGTACTATAATACATCCAAATTATAATTTAGTTGAGGTTAATGCAAATAAAAGGTTCAATAAGTTTGAACCTTTTATCTTCAGGGTACAAGATGGTCATGTTTTCTATCTTGAATACCCTATGAGGAGACGAAGATCTAGTCAATGGTTGTCTGTTTGTCGAATGAAGGCTCGCTCAACCATAAAAATATCGAACACCCTCACTGCTCAAAACCATGATGTATTTCAGAATGATTATGTGGAGGGATATTCAATTGATTCACAACTCCAATCTACATCTCAATTACTTGTAGATATTAGCGTCACTTACGAGGATATAAATAATGAAGATATGTCCAACAGTGACAAACTTATTGAACTAATAGAGTCTAGCGATTAGGATTTAGAAACTGCTACTATTAATTAATATGATCTGAATTATGATAGAATAAGATGTTTTTTATTTATCATGTAAGTTTTGCCTTTATTTTATTTCCTATTTATATGATCATGTCTCTAAACTTTATTATGACTTGTTGACATTTTTTTTTGTAGATACTATTATGATAGAGCAGTAGCAAGAGCAGCAGCCAGTGTAGCAGCCATATCAGTAGCCAGTAGCACTCCGTGGCTACAAGGTTCTCAAAATTATTAGAGAATCGTAAGTCTTTTTTATTATTAATAATTCACGTTTATATATGACAATTGTTATAATATATTTATCATATTTTAATAATTTTTTATGCAGATTTACTCCTGATGGCCACTGAGTGTCCTCTTATATTACTAAAAAATTTAAAGAAAGAGTATGTGCTGGTCTTACATCGAGACATATAAATAAGGACACGAAGATATTTTATTATAATGAATTTGTCATAAGTATATTTAATATATTTACTTTTCTAAATTTTAATAAACTATTTTTAATAATACTTGGAATATTTATTATGCCAAGTTATACCGAGACCACATGTATTATTTGAGAAAGAAGGCGGCGCGACCACCGTATGTTGACACTGGGACCTGGGCTGTATGGACGACCACTTGAGTTGAACAAAGGTGGATGGTAAATGTTGAAAAGGCTCAAGCCAATAGAAATACAAAGCCAAGTGGCCCGAGCACTGGAACAGCTTGACATTCATCTGGATCTAAATCTATTGTTGAGCATACAACGGATTTGGTGAGTTTATTTCAAAGTTATGCAAGTACAATTTCTATTTATTAATTACTAAACTAATATAATTTAGGCCTAATAAATTTGTGTATATAGGAATGAGATCTAGCCCACCAATCCACTTGTATGGAGATCTTTCTCAAGACCCATAAGAAGAAGGATGAGACATTTGTCGATTCTAGATCACAGGCAATACACGTACAATTATTATCTTTATTCTTTTTAATTGTTTATATCTTTATTAACTTTAGTAATTATATTCAATTTGAATATTAATCAGATAATCTTTTTTCATACAAGATCAAATTACAAATAGAGTGGTCCAGGCATCTCAGCCATCAATAGAGGGGAGGGGGGGGAGTTATAAACATTATCCACCAACTAGCTGAATGACATCTATTATGATGTTGTTAGTGGACGGACAAAAATCTTCACCCTCTACGACCTTGGTTCATAGGCCAAAGTTGCATTCGATCGTTTAAGGATGCCCAGGGGTCGTGACACTTCCTCCACTTCTTCTTTTGAGGTGTAGTATGTACGATGAGAAAATCAAGAACTGCGCACTTAAATTGCCACCATGAATCAGATGATGGATCAGTGGATAGCCACTGAGGAGCAGAGGAGAGTAGAGGAGGATCGGAGGAGAGATGAGGATGATCGTCATAGGGAGGTCAATCATAAAGCTCTCATAGACCATATGATGACGGTCATAGCTACTTTCACCCCGCCAACACAACATGGTTTTAAGTCACAGGAGACTCAAGACCCAACAGACGACGACAATTTGATTTTTTTGATGTATATTAAACTATAACATGTGTTTTATTAAAATCATATAAAATTTATTTATTCTGTAATTATATTCTAATATATGATATTTTTTGGTTTCAGGAGTTCTTATTTTGTAGTTAGGCATCCTTATCATATGGACCAGATTTATATCCAGGTATTAAAATTTGTTATACATATATAATTATTTTAAATTTTAGATAAATTTTGTAGTCATCATTATCATAACACATTGTTATACTTATTTTGTAGTCATCATTATTATAACACTTTGTATTTTATTTTTTATTGCAAGATTTACAAGTATAGGGATGATTTCTACTATTTTTTATTATGATATGTAATTTGGATATTGATATTGTAGTTCATTTATAGTATTGTGATAGGACTTGGATTATATTGTAGTTTATTTGATACTGTAGTTTTTTATGTTTGATATTGTATGGTATGTTTGATAATATATTTTATTATGGTATGTTTGATACTATAGTTTTTTTATGTTATTGTAATTTATTGTTTAGTTTGATACTAAAATGATTTGTGTTTGTAAAGTTTGGATGTAATGTTTGGATGATTGTGTTTATGTATGATTTGTGTAGGGATGTTTGTATGTATTGTATATAGAATGTGAAATGTGAATGTGTGAAATGTGTATTGTTTGTATGTATTGTGGAATGTGTGAAATGTGGATGTAAATTGTGTTTATATTTTGTTTGGATGAATGTGTGATATTGTATTGTTTGAATGTGTATTGTTTGATATGTGGATGTAATTTGTAATTTGTGTAAATAGACCGGATTGAAATTTAATCAATTTTCTTTCTATTTTTTTAACATTGCCAACGGAATACCGACGGAATATCGATTCCGTCGGTGATGTATCGATGTGAGCCCCTGACAATTCCCAATATTTTCTGACAGAAACAGTGTTTTCGTCGGTGAATGTATTTACCGACGGACTAGTATTTCTGTCGGAAATATTAACCCTGACAATTAATATTCCGACATTTTTTTCCGTCGTAGTTCCGTCAGTAAGGGTATTTTCCGATGGAATTCCTTCGATAAATTCCGTCGGTAAAGCTGAGATTTTTTGTAGTGAAGTGCTCGATCTCCTCCATGCTTACTAGTAGAGCCAATCATTCCTTGGCCTCATCCTTGCTCACATTTGCAATTCCCTTGCCATCATCACGTTCTTGATCTCATCCTTTGTCGTTGTCCACATCTGTGATTGCCTATAGTTGCTGGTTGACAGAGTCAGAGATCAATTCATATCCGACAAGGAGCGACACTTGCGAGCAAATCAACCGGGAAAGGCATAGAGAACTCCATTGAAGTAGATGGGATGTCCATGCTCTGGCCGTTAGAGAACATATCGAGTGGCCAATCGATCTCGCACTCCTCCCACTCTGATTGCCAATGAGGGGAGGCCAACGGAGCCATGCTCCTGTAAAAACACTACGAAAACCCTAAATCTATAAAATTTAGGATTCTTGGGTAAGAGGCGAAGTCTTTGGATCGGAGTGTCGGTGGAAGGTGGTTGATGCTAGGAAGCTAGGAATGCTTTGAAGCGTTCGCCATGGATGCCAATGGACCCTCTGATAACTGTTTTAGTCATGTTACGGTTTCAAATACAATTAAAATGTCGAACTCCTCTAAACTAATGCAGTATAGAGTAACTCGAGTCGTCTCTCTCAAGGAATGTAATGATAGGTTAATAATCGTAGGATTCCAAATTATTGCTTTTGGATTTTGGATATTAAACTGGGGGTTTGGATTTGAAAGCTATGACTACGAAATGAAATAGCTAAGCAAATATGAAATCTAATCCTAATTAATGAAAAAAACAGTGCAAGTAAGGAAATCTAATTTAACCTAACTACAATTGCAGAAAAGAAAAGGATAACTTGAAATAAAACAACAACAAAATTAAACATGGAACAAAACCTACAACATTAAAGAAATCTAATCTGACCTAACCTATTGCATTCAAATCAAGTACGAGAACATAAGGAAAACATGAAGCATTCAATTAACAGAGCATTCAATTAACAAAATGATTTGGGAATTTCATCAAACACGTAACGGGCATCAAACAAAATTACCCAAGTACATGCAAATTGAAACATCAGGGAATCAAATTCAATACAAGCATTCATCATCCAACACATAACATTCAACTACACTAAACCACTCAAACAATCTGATGAAGGAAAGAATCAACCCAATCTGATGAAGGCTAGAAGTGGCTGTGAAGAAGAAGCTGCTGCCAATTGCGGCTGTGAGAGAAGAAGCTGCCGATCAGCTGTGAAAAAAAACTACTGTGAAGAAACTGCTGTGAAGGAATTTCTGTGAAGGAATTGCTGTGAAGGAATGCTGCTGGCTAATAAGAAGAACTGCTGCTGTGAAAAAGAAAAAGAAATGAAGGAAAACTACTGTGAAGGGGTGTAAAGAACTGCTGCTGGCGGTGGAGTGGAGAGGGAAAGGAGATGAAGAGAGATGGAAGGTGGAGGAGATGACCGGCCGGCGACGGCGAGATGGTGAGTATGCCGCCGGCCTTGGTGGTGGAAAAGGCGTCGGGGTGGAAGAAAGTTTCGGCCCCCTCCTCCCTTGTGTGATGGCGTGATACCCTCCCTTGGCTGTCCTTGCTTCCTTTTCTACCTCTCTTTTCCACCCTTGATTTCCCTTGATGAGTGGCCGAGATTACTTGCAAGGGATCTCCCTCCATTTTCATGCTAGATCCAAGTGGTGATATACCAGTTCTTCAGACCGCTCTGGACAGCTACAGATCGGACTGAGTGACCCCTGATTGGTCTGGACGCTCCCTGATCGGTCTGAGGACCGATGAGGATTTGATCAGTAGCTAAAATTCTGAGTTCTTTTGTGTCATCTCCTCCTGATCGGTCACTGGACCGATCAGGCCTTCCCTGATTGGTCTGGTGACCAATCAGGCCTTCCCTGATTGGTCTGGTGACCAATCAGGCCTCCAACAGAATGAAATTGGAGTCTGATGTCGTTCTTTATGGATCCATCTTCGCCCCGGATGTGCCCTTTTGGTCCGATGATGCACAAGCTGTCGAAAAATTCAATAGAATGAAATATGAGTGTGAAAATATAGGAAAATTAATTAAGCAATGAAAATACATCCTATTCATAATTATACATCATTTCATAAACAAATACACCCCAAAGCCTCAAATTCCCTCACTAATTGCACAAAATTTATCCGTCAAAATGCTAGTTATCACCCTCTTCTCTTGGACCTCCAGCCACAACAACCAATCTATAATGAAGCCGAACTCTGGTTGGTGGGGTATTAATTTCCAAAGAAGGCTCAACCACTTTAACCATGATTGAGATCGGTTTCCCACTTGGGGTGGTTCTGAAACACAATATCTGTCAGGTGATTGATCAGCTTCACCATTAACATGTGTAGCCTTAATAGTTGTGCAAGTAGAACTGTTAAACGGCTCAACTCATGATGGGGTGGGTCGCCCCATAGCGGGCCAGCCATTTGGCCGGGCAGGGTAGGGCGGGCCAACTCGTTATTTTGACGGGTTGGGAAATCCTTAATCCAATCCAATCCAAGACGGGTTGTGAATTAGGCAGGCCAACCCATGTGCCCATAATTTTTTTTTAAAAATAATAGCTTCAACGTTTTACTTCGGAAAAGTTTCACTAACCAAATGTATTTGGAAACATGTATTTTAAATGTAAATGGACACAAATGAATATTTATGTTTGGTAAAAAATGTTATTTTTATTTCAAAATTATAACAAAGAAAGATAATAAATTGACTTAAAACTTGACTTACATGTGCTTCTCAATTCGCGGGTCAATCCAAGCCCGTCGTGGGCCAACCCACGCTAGTCATGAGCCTAGGCGAGTCAGCACGGGGCATACTTTGGTTGATAAACCTTGTTTTGCAGGGAATATCTTATTTTGGCTTAAATATCTTAAGTTTATGTTTTACTTTGACTAACCTTGTTTTGCAGGGAATATCTTATTTTGGATTAACACATTTTGCAGGGTTTAAACTGTAAAATTCAACCTAGGATGAATAGTACCCAAGGCGCCTCAGGTGGGACTTGAGGCGCTTCCAGTCCTAAGGCGCCTTCAAGGAACTAAAGGCACCTCCGCGAAGCTGCTACTGTGGATAGAACTTCGACAGTCCAAGGTGTCTCAGTTGATAACTTAGGTGCCTTACTTCATTACTGACAAGAGGATAAGCAATGATGATGCAACATCCAGATCAGATAGACTTTTCTGGATCTAAGACATTTGTTCAGAACTGAGATGCCTCAGATGTCCTTTAAAAGAACTCCTCAGCCGAATACTCAAGGCATTAATTAACATTCAATTCTCAAGCTTTCGCGATTGTTCTGCTTCCTCGTCTTCTTGCTGTGACCCTGCTTCGACTCGACTACGTCTGACCGTTGTCGGAAGACCGACACCAACACACGCGCCCGATTGACATTCATCTCAAGTGTTGGGTAACGAAAGTTTGTTTATTGTACTAATTCCATCTTATTGTGCAAAAAGAGCAGTGTAGGGTTGTTACACTTCTTGATTATTCTATTGTACTCGATCACTTTACCGGGAGTTTACCAATAGAGGATATTAGTGGATTACCCGTTGAAAAGGTCCAACGGACCTAAGCCTTGGAGTAGGAGTCACTTAAGGCTTCGAACCAAGTAAAACTTGGTGTGTCTTGACTTATGTTTTTCGTTGTCTTATTTTCCGCTACGCACACACTTTATTTGTTCTGAAAAAGTCGTTAGTTTTCAAAAAGACACGTGATTCAACCCCCCTCTTGCGTGCAACGATCCTACATAATGTATAACAAGTAAACTCAAACTAGATCATGCTCCATGACATGCAAAGGTCTAAAACATGTATCATGGATCTATCAATTATGCAATTAGGTATACTGGTAAGGTATATCTAGTGATCAACCTATACTAGTTATGACATAATAGTCTCTCCAATGTACATACATACATGTGTATACACTATAGAATAAGAGTATCAAGGTTGAGGTTGTATAGACAGTGATCATATCATCTCAAAGGTTAAGCAACCAAATATCAAGCAGTGAAAATAAAACTGAACAAATTTAAGGTAAAGCAACCTACTACATATAATGAAACTAGCCATCATAAATATCAATATCTAAAGAGCACAAGAGGTATCCGCCTCAAATGAAGTTTGTGTCCAAGAAAGAACCCCCATGGTCAAATGTCCGTAGCAAATTAATCAATGTCCTGTATCAAAGAGCATACTTTAGTTATTTACGCGAATAGTAATAGTTAATTAATAATTAAACCGTATTAGGTTAATCCTAATTATCACATTTATTAAATTCATCCCAATGAAATAAGTACATCCTTAATTACTCCAAGTAACTAAGATTGGGTTCATTATGGTCTTAACCCTGAATTTAGCCCAAGGTTCAAGATATACACGACAAGCTCCATTTAGGTTCAACATCACCATCCAAATGAAATTTGGCTAGGAAAACTACTTTACCTAATCCAATCTAGATTGACACCAAATCATCCACTATAACTCACGACATCAATTCTTAACACCTACTGCAACCACAAATACTACAATGAACCTCATGGCATATAGCATCAAACCAAAACTGAAACTATACGATCAAGTGTAGGTATCCTATGGCATAAATACACCAAAACCAATTGAACAACACTGATCTAACTCTTAAATCACAGCTTCATCCAAACTCAAATTCTAAAACGGAACTAATTCCATCAAATTGAAGCTCACGGTAGGATTCCACAAGTATTGTGGATCAAACTACATAATCAACAAAACTTAACAGGTTTACTATCAACCAATCCAAATGAAAAGAAACCTACCTTTTAATTCAGAATTCCTAATTTTTTATCAGTGTTCAACTCCCAAAACAGAGATAACAGTAGCTATCACAAAAACAGAATTGCTATAGAACACATGGATCTGAAACAATCTATCTTCCATCTACTAAACTATGCAAAAGCATCACCAATTCACTCAAACAACCACCGAAAACACCGATCTAGACCAACACTAACATCTCTTACCTGGTGCAGCGTCGGAAATTTCCTTGCTCAGATCGGGTGAGGAGCATAGCTTATGGTCAAGTGATGCTATCGAGGTTCTGTTTCTTGAGCATAACCTCTTCAATCCCTCCTCGGATCTAGCCTCACCAACCCAAGCTCCTAGTTACCGTAAGGAAATAGCCACTCGGCCAAAACAGGCATCGACTGTAACGACCCGACCCCTTGGCCCCTTGGGCGGCCCAACTGGCGGCCCACTTGGCGGCCCTCGGCCCCTTGGGCGACCAAATCCCATTTGGCGGCCCCTTTTGGCGACCTCTTGGGCGGTCGTTACTCACAAGTACTTTCCACCTCTGGCTAGTGGATTTTTGCCTTCCCCAGGATTCGAACTCTAGACCTCCAGGCTAAGTACTAAGGTTCCTGAATCCTTGTACCAATTGAGCTAAGGTCAAGTAGTGGTAAAGGTAGTAAAGTAGTGGTAACCTAAGGCCAAGGTCTAAGGTGAAGTCAAAGGTTAAGGTGAAGTGAGTAAAGGTAAAGGTAGTAAAGAGCGGCGATCCGGCTTAGGTACAGGGTAGAGAAGTCGGGTCATCACAGAGTGGTATCAGAGCCAGTTTTCCACCCCTTCCGCCACACTGACATCAAGCATCAATCTTGCCGCCTGCCAAGTAAGAAGTTCATATATTGTAGTTTATATGCTTTTCTTTATTGACTGTTAGTATCAGTAAGTGCATGATGATAGAAAAGTATATTGGTATTATTTTATGCTAATATGTGCAAGGAGATAATGAAGTAAGTTAGTAAGAGATAATGAGTTTTTATTTTCTTTACACTATAGAGTAAGAGAATGGCAAGAGGATGTCCCAGAATTGTCCGAAATGAGGAGCAAGCTCCTAGAAAATAGGAGTCCACGGAGTCAGTACCACCAACAGATCTTCAAGGAGTAGTAGCCCAGCTGCAGAGACAACTTGCCGAACAGCAGCAAGTTATTGCTACCTTGATGGCTAATCAGCAGGCCACTCCTGCTACCACGTCAGTGGCGCAAGTGGTGGCACCAGTGGTGACAGAGACTCCCCTAGTACCTCTGGCAAGAGAAGTGAGACAGGAAGCATATCTGATCCAGTGGCAGAGATTGAAGCCCGAGAATTTTTCTGGCACAAGTGAACCATGGGATGCTCAGGCATGGTTCAAAATAGTGGAGAGTGTAATGGAGTTACTGGACTGGCCCGAGGTGGAGAAGATAAAGTGCACATCCTTCTGCCTTACTGGAGATGCCAGAATGTGGTGGGAAAGAGTGAAGGCTAAGAGAAATGTGAATCAGATGACCTGGGCCGACTTTGAAGCAGAGTTCTTGGAGGAGTACTTTCATATGAAGGTAACAAACAAACACTACGATGAATTCACTGAGTTCTGTCAAGGAGATCTATCTGTAGATGAAGCAGTGAAGAAGTTCAATCGACTAGCTCGCTTGTGCCCGGAGTTAGTTAGCACTGAAAAGGAAAGGGTCAGGTTGATGCTCAAGATGCTGAGGCCTCAGATAGCTTTGAATGTGGCCGGCAGTGGTAATAGACCACAGACTTCAGAAGAACTAGTAAGTAGTGCTTTGATCATTGAGCACTACTTGAATAGTATAAAGGCCACACGTGTACAACAACAACAGGCATCAGCCCAGAAGTCCCAAGGGAATCCTCAGAACCAACAAAACTGGAAAGGGAATTCAGGCAAGAGGAAGCAGTGGGACCAGAAGACTTCTGAGGGCAACAAAGGGAGCTCATCAAGCAAGCAGCTCAAGTATTCTCCTTGCCCAAAGTGTGGGAAGACACATCCTGGAGCATGTCGCCAGGGCATGAGCGGATGCCATATTTGCGGAGCAGAAGGGCATATGATGAAGGCTTGCCCTAATCGGTCGAGTGTTGGCGGGTGTTATATCTGCGGAGTAGTACGGCACCTGGCCAAGGCGTGCCCTAAAGCAATGCCGCCTCCACCACAACTTCTTCAGTACGGGGGTGGACCTGCTCAGCTGCACCAGATGCAGCCAGTTATGGAGGGATCTTATTACAGTCAGGCGAGGATGGAAGCCCCACCAGCCACGACCAACGCCAGGGTTTTCGCCATCACCAAGGAAGAGGTGGCAAATGCTCCTAACATGGTCACAGGTCGAATACTCACCTCATCTCAATATGCTATTGTGTTATTCGATACTGGGGCAACCCATTCTTTTGTATCCATGCTTTTCTCTAAAAAGCTAGGGATCCCACCAGAAAGTTTGGGTCAGAAATTTTTAACAACCTTACCGTCAGGGGAAGTAATGGTCTCTACTCAGAAGCTAAGGGCAGTACCAATCTGGATTTCCAACCGAGAGCTCTATAGTGACTTGGTAGTCCTTGAGATGAAGGATTACGATGTCATTTTAGGGATGGACTTCTTGAGCAAGTATGGTGCTTCTATAGACTGCCGCAAGAGGAAAGTCAAGTTCACACCAGAAGCAGAACCTCCATTTGAGTTTATTGGAGACCCAAAGAGAAAGACAAATAGGTTCTTATCTACCCTACAAGCTCAGAGAATGTTAGAGAAGGGGTGCTCTGGTTTTCTAGCTCATATAGTGGATGCAAGTCAAGGAGAAGGGTTGAAGAGAGAAGAAGTGAGGGTAGTCTGTGACTATCCTGAGATGTTTCCTGAAGAGTTACCAGGACTCCCTCTCAATCGGGAAATTGAGTTTGAAATTGAGTTGGCCCCAGGAACCAACCCAATTTCGAAGGCACCTTATCGCATGGCGCCAGCAGAACTGAAAGAATTGCAAGAACAATTATAAGAGCTGCTCGACAAGGGTTTCATCCGCCCTAGTCATTCACCTTGGGGAGCTCCTATATTGTTCGTCAAGAAGAAAGATGGATCTATGCGAATGTGCATAGATTATCGAGCTTTGAATAAGGTAACCATCAAGAACAGATATCCTTTGCCAAGGATAGATGATTTATTTGATCAGCTGAAGGGAGCCACAGTGTTCTCCAAGATAGATCTGCGACCAGGTTACCATCAGCTCAGAGTGAAGGAGAGTGATGTGCCAAGGACTGCTTTCAGTACAAGATATGGGCACTATGAGTTTGTTGTCATGCCCTTTGGAGTGACAAACGCCCCTGCGACGTTTATGGATCTAATGAATAGAGTGTTCAAGGATTTTCTGGACAAGTTCGTCATTGTCTTTATTGATGATATCCTAGTGTATTCAAAGACTCAGGAAGAACATGCCGAACACCTGAAGATGGTATTGCAAACCTTACATCAGAAGGAGTTGTACGCCAAATTCTCAAAGTGTGAGTTTTGGCTTGATCAGGTGGCCTTCCTAGGCCACATCATTTCCAAGGAAGGCATTATGGTAGACCCAGCCAAGATTGAAGCAGTTAGTAACTGGAGTCGACCAAAGAATGCCAGTGAGATCAGAAGTTTTCTGGGTTTGGCAGGGTACTATAGAAGGTTTGTAGAGGACTTTTCAAAGATAGCTTCTCCACTTACAGCCCTTACCAGAAAAAATAAGAAGTATGAGTGGACTGAGGACTGTGAGCAGAGCTTCCTTGAGTTGAAGAAGAGACTGACCAGCGCTCCTATCCTTACAGTACCCGAAGGTGATAAGAGTTTTGATATATATAGTGATGCATCAAAGCTAGGACTTGGAGCAGTCCTTATGCAAGAAGGCAAAGTCATAGCTTATGCTTCCAGGCATCTCAAGGACTATGAAAAGAATTACCCCACTCATGATCTGGAGTTGGCAGCTGTAGTCTTTGCTCTAAAGATATGGAGGCATTACTTGTATGTAGTGCAATGTAAGATTTATACAGATCACCGGAGTCTGAAATATTTCTTCACTCAGAAAGACCTCAATATGAGACAGCGAAGGTGGCTCAAGTTAGTGACGGACTATGACTGTGAGATTCTTTACCACCCTGGTAAGGCAAATAGAGTAGCAGATGCACTGAGTAGGAAGACTTGTGCCACTTTGATGTCCTTATCATCATTGGCACCACCATTACAGAAGGAGATAGTAGATTATGGAGTGGAGATTATTGATGGGCAGCTAGCTCTATTAACACTAGAGTCAACTTTGCTAGAAGAGATACAGAAAGAGCAAGCTGAGGATTCTGATATCCAAAGGATCAAGCAGGAGATGCAAGAAGGAGAGAGTAAAGAGTTTAGAGTATCTGACAGTGGGATACTCTACTATGGTGACCGTTTATGTGTCCCCAATCATGAAGAGCTGAGAAAGAAGATTCTTGAAGAAGCCCATGGAACTCCCTACTCAATGCATCCTGGTTCCACTAAGATGTACCAGGATTTGAAAAGAAGATTTTGGTGGTCAGGGATGAAGAGAGACATAGCTAAGTATGTCAGCACCTGTCTGATATGTCAGAGAGTTAAAGCAGAACGCCAGAGACCAGGAGGTGTCCTACAGCCCATTCAGATTCCAGAGTGGAAATGGAAAGACATAGCCATGGATTTCATAGTTGGTCTACCAAAGACAACTAATGGCTATGACGCTATTTGGGTGATAGTAGACAGATTGACCAAGTCTGCCCACTTCTTGGCAATCAGAGTGTCTTACTCGATTGAAAAGTTAGTCCAGTTATATGTGCAAGAAGTGATCCGACTACACGGAGTCCCGAAGGCCATTATCTTTGATAGGGATGGTCGTTTCACTTCACACTTTTGGAAGTGCGTACAGACAGCACTAGGCACCAAACTGAAGTTTAGTACAGCTTTCCATCCCCAGACTGATGGACAGACGGAGAGAGTGAATCAAATTCTAGAAGATATGCTCAGAGCTTGTGCATTAGATTTCAAAGGCAGTTG
Source organism: Boesenbergia rotunda (assembly GCA_024364735.1). Classification (NCBI taxonomy): domain Eukaryota; kingdom Viridiplantae; phylum Streptophyta; class Magnoliopsida; order Zingiberales; family Zingiberaceae; genus Boesenbergia; species Boesenbergia rotunda. The sequence goes on from JAGFNQ010004278.1 coordinate 37,626, forward strand.
GTGCAAGTATTTGAGTTTAGCTGAGTTTGCCTACAACAACAGTTATCAGGCTACTATTGGTATGACACCCTATGAAGCTCTTTATGGCAGGAGGTGTAGATCTCCCCTCTGTTGGTATGAAGGTAGTGAGAAGAAAGAAATGGGATCACAGACTGATCTCATAGATGATACCACAGAAGCTATAAAGAGTATCCGCCAGAGAATAGAAACTGTTCAGAGTAGGCAGAAGAGTTATGCCGATGTACGCCGTAGATCGTTAGAGTTTAAAGTTGGGGACACAGTTCTCCTCAAAGTAGCTCCTATGAAGGGTGTAATGAGATTTGGCAAGAAAGGCAAGCTAAGTCCTCGATACGTAGGACCCTACCCAGTGACGAAAAGAGTTGGCAAGGTAGCTTATGAGTTGGAGCTACCTTCAGAGATGTCAGCAATACACAATGTGTTCTATGTCTCAATGTTGAAGAAGCACATCCCAGATGCCAACCAAGTGATTGAGCCACAGATGGTACAAGTTCAGGAGGATCTCAGTTATGAAAGTTGACCTATTCAGATAATAGATCGAGCAGTTAAGAAGCTGAGGAACAAAGAGGTACCACTAGTGAAAGTCTTATGGCTGAATCAGAAGCATGAAGAGACAACTTGGGAATCAGAAGATAGTATGAGGCAAAGGTATCCAGAGCTGTTTTAAGTTCGAGGATAAACTTTTTACAAGGTGAGGAGGATTGTAACACCCAATAATTTTCATGAATAATTAGGAATTTTTCTGAATTTTTGGCAATTTTTCGGAATAAAAATGGAAGAAAAAAAAATTAAGGGTCGAGCGAAGGATTGAACTCGCGACCACAGGGACAAGCAGGTCCTTAAGGGCGCCCAGCTGACCAGAAGGGCAAGGGTATCACGCACAAAAAAGAAAGGAGCGAAATTATGTTATAGGTGAGTTAGGCTTTTTCATGAAAAGCCATTTAAACTCCGCTTAAGTCGCGTGAAACCGCAGACTATGGTTGGTGGCTGCGCGACAAGGAGAGGGCGAGGGGCTGCGAAACAAAAGGGAACTCAAGAGATCTCTTTCTCCTCCTTCTTCCTCTTGAGTAGAACATCTAGGGCTTCTTCCCTAGGGTCAAGGAGGGAGGAGATTTGCGCGAAGAAAGGGAAGAGAAGGGCTACGTTGGGATTTAAACCATATTTAGTAAGTTTTCTTCAAGAAAGTGTAAGTAGATCACTCACTTGCAATAGGAGTAGTTTTTGTATGTAAGTTCTTGTTGTAGAACCATGTTTTATGATGCATGCTTTAAGATTATGGTTATCGTGTGTTTTAAGTTTTTAAAGATGCATATTTTCTCATGATAGAAATTTAATTGGTTTAGATTTGGTGTATGTAAGCTAAGCATGATAAGATTTAATTTTTGAAAAGTCGCAAAAATGAGGTTGGGATTAAGGGCACGCAAGGTGCTCGATGAAAGTCTCAAGTAAGAAAGGTAAAGGTGTTAAGTGCAAAAATTTATGCAAAAGTAAGATAGTTTGATACGTATAAGTATTATAGTAAGAAAGTATTTTATTTTCGGAAAGTGACATGTACCGGGCAAATGGAAGGCCCACAGAAAGTTAGAAAGAAGCTCTAATAAGGTGCGGTGGCTAGCTACCCCGCAACCTATTAGAGAAGCACGCAATTGATACATTGATACCATGGTACAATGTCAAGGCCTAAAGAAAGTTGATTACTATTTTCAAGTAAATAAGTATTCGCAAGTGTTTTCAGTTTTAAGTATGTGCCTTTATTTCATATGTTAGCCTTGATACATTGTAAGCATGTTAAAGAGTAAGAGTAAGGAAGTTATTGTTTGAATGTATGAGTATGTTGAGGTTGCAAATGATGTAATGCAAGTAATGTTTTCAACATGATTGAGCATGATAAGTAGATGTAAGTTTTCCCATGTGCATGTATTTTGGAAGTAAGCATTCTTTGAAATGAGCATGTTTATTATCGATAGCATGGATTTGTGAGTTAGGATTTACTTACTAAGCATTGTGCTTATTAGTTGCATTTCCTTCTATTGCAGATAAAGGCAAAGAAAAAGCATAAGTTATGGAGGTGACCAGGACTTGCATTGATGCTCAGTGGCGGTGGAACCGTGGAAGAGATCCGTTGGGTTAAGGCTTAGAGGCAATTTCTGAAGTTTAGAAACTTGTGGTTTGGTGTTTTGGATTGGTAGAACGTAATGATTTTGTGTAAACTTTGCATAGAGACAAGGTTGAGTACAAAACTCTTGTATAGCTTTAATATTTAATATTTTGTTTGGTAAAATGTGAACATTGTGTTTAACCTCCGCATAGAGTCAAAAGTTGATACAATCTTTAGCATGATTTCATATGGTTTGGTAGTCTTGTTAAATTCCGCAAAGATTCTAATTTCAAGTCATTAGATTTGTTTTGAGTTGCTAGGATGTTTATAAAACTAGCATAGAGTATAGAAATGGAGTTATGTCTTTGTATGTCTTGAAAGTATATGAATTGTGGATCTTTGGAAATGGTTTTTAGTTTTTGAAGTCAAGTAGTGGTAACCTAAGGCCAAGGTCTAAGGTGAAGTGAGTAAAGGTAAAGGTAGTAAAGAGCGGCGATCCGGCTTAGGTACAAGGTAGAGAAGTCGGGTCGTCACATCGACACTCAGGGCACAATCTCAAATCAGACATCCATCCAAATGAATAGGGCCTTACCTATAGAGCCAAACTGACCAGAAACCCCTTTTTCGATTGAGGTGTTGATGCCACGATCATCGAGAACCCACCCTGCCTGGCGTCGGCGCTAGGAACGCTTAAAGGGACACACCACCATCGTCGACCCACTCAGCGTCGGTTGTGCTCCACAGGGAGGAGGGCAAACTACCCCGACCGCGCGACAAGGAGAGGGGAGTAGAAGAGCAATCGGTTTGTTCTGTTGGAATCCGATTTGTATCTCATCGGTATTTGACTTAGTCGATTTATGAACGTCGGATCTTCTGGGAGGTTGCTTTCGGAGGAAGCAAACTGATTGGTTTACGCCCAGGCTAGTGTTCGAAACTATCTTCGTAAAACGATATTGCTCCGCTACTGGTGCTCACGGATAGCAGCAATTCGTTTCCAAGATACAACGATGTCGTCTCGGAATAGTATCACTTCAAATTCCGAGACCGACGAACCTTTCCGTAGGCCTTTTGGACTCTTGATGCATAAGATGGATGAGTGCGAATAATTTTAGATTGCAATGCTTGAATGAATGAAATGATCAAGTGGAGGGATCTATATATATTGAGTGAAGAGGTAAGTACCCTTTGGTTCGGACAGATTTGGACCGTTCATAATGAAAGGGTATAACCCTTTAAAGGTCTTTTAATCTCGTACCTTGAACTGAAGAGTTATAACTCTTCAGATCTCATCTTGATCTCAGCCGCCAGATTAGAACATTTAATCCGACGCCTCAGATCCATCCTCTCTCTTCACAGTCAGATTCGAATCCGAAGCCCCAAATCTTTGATCCGACGACCACCATTTGTTCACCCAATCCAGTCATTGTTCTCTACACAGTCACGTGCCACATAGGCACTGCCTCGTCATTGACATGCCACGTGGCGCCACCTGATCATGACACGCAACACCGACATGCCACGTGGCATCACCTGATCACGACACGTCATCGCCACGTGGAGCATAAATTAAAGCTCCTCAATGCTCCTCACGACGATGTGTACATGCGAAGTGCAAAGTGCGCCAACAAAGTGCCCATTGCGCACGTACGCGCGTGACGGGTGGCGGGCTTGTAGGTGCAAGCAACTGCTCCCCCAAGGGTAGAGACCTCTTGTGCTTTTGTATTAACAATATTAGCACAGGAACACATATAAGGAAACACTGGCTCTCGCCGGTTAGCAATGTGTGACTAAAGCCCCATCTTTTTCCTTAATGTTCATTTGAGCGTATCTTGAACAATTAATTTCTCATTCACCCTTAATCGGGTTTGAGCAAATAAATAGTCCAGATTTATCTACGCGAAACATAGATTTCGATTTTGAAGTCAAACTTGACTGTCAACGATCGATGGCATTAAAATTTTGCTTTCCAAAATCGTATCCAATAATCCTTCACATGAATGGAAATTAATGCATGTATTGCATGTATGCATGCTGACACTTTACAAGAGTCCAATCGATAAGTCAATGCATCGGGAAAGGTAGCTTGTGGCTTTGAATCTTCCGTAGTGGAATGCAATCGAGCATACTAGGCTGTGCAGTGAACGTGATGTCTTGAACTGCTCAGCTGTTGGTGTATACTCAGATAATAACACCCACACAGAGACTTATCTCACCCACTTTTGGTTCTCATGGTTGGTTCCGTTTCGACCATGGACACCATCTTGGATTCATGAGTGTTTCATTGAAGCGACATATCTTCACACTCACATAGGTGACACTTCTATCAAGAGTATCCTACCATACTCCACCTTAAAGGTATAGAAGTCATTAAAAGCATAAGCTTATCCTCACTACATGTGGTAGGACAACACCAAATCATCCTAGGATTGGGATAGTAAAGATAATTATTTCTCTTGTGCTGTTACACAACTTCTGTAACTCTGTTGTCCCATTGAACCAAGATCTTGGGATCTCCAGTCAACAAGGTTGGGTTACCACTACAATCGTTTTTAGTTGTAGATTTTCAATCCCATTCCTCTTGATGAGCAGTATACTTGATCTCGATTTTGCCCCTTCATTAGGGGATCTGCCAAATTATCCTTAGATTTGACATAATTGATTGCAATTACCCCGTTCGAGATCAACTGCCTAATGGTATTATGTCGACGACGTATATGTCATGACTTACCATTATACATACTACTCTGTGCCCTTTCAATTGCCGATTGACTATCACAGTGGATAAGTATGGCGGGCACAGGTTTTGTCCAGTTCGGAATATCTTCCAAGAAATTCCATAGTCATTCAGCTTCTTCTGCTGCTTTGTCAAGTGCTATAAACTCGGATTCCATTGTTGACCGAGCTATGCATGTCTGCTTAGTGGATTTCCAAGATACTGCTCCCCCACCGTCCGTAAATACATATCCACTAGTGGATTTGAAGTCTTTTATATCGGAGATCCAATTAGCATCACAATATCCCTCCAAGACTACGAGATACCTTCCGTAATGTAATCCGTAGTTCATAGTATATTTTAAATATCTAAGAACTTGCATCAGTGCTTTCCAATGGGTGTCATTTGGATTGCTCGTAAAATGACTCAGTTTGTTGACCACACAGGCAATATCCGGACGAGCACAGTTTGTGAGATACATCAAACTGTCAATTATCCGGGAATATTCCAATTTCGATATGGGTTCACCATGATTTTTCGCTAAGTGTTGACTTAGATCCATAGGTGTTTTTACAGTAGAGAGATCGTATGCATTGAATCTTTTCAATACTGACTCTACATAATGGGATTGTGTTAAAACTATCCCATTGGACGTCCTGAGAATTTTAATTCTCAATATGACATCTGCTAGATCCATATCTTTCATGTTGAAACTATGGTCAACATTTTTTTAGTACTCGTGATGATATCATGATTACTTCCCATTATGAGCATGTCGTCTACGTATAGACGGACGATTACATAACTCTCAGGTGTGCTCTTGACATAAATGCATTTGTCACATTCATTTATTCTGAATTCGTTTGACAATATTATTTTGTCAAATTTTTCGTGCCATTGTTTTGGCGCTTGTTTAAGTTCGTACAACGACTTAACAAGTCAACACACCTTTCCCTCAGTCCAGGAGCTGTGAACCCCTCAGGTTGCTCCATGTAGATTTCTTCTTCGAACTCACCATTTAAGAAAGCAGTCTTAACATCCATTTGGTGTATTTCAAGGTCATACAATGCTATAATGGCTATCAGCACTCGTATGAACGTAATCCTTGTCACCGGTGAGTAGGTATCGAAGTAATCAAGACCTTCCTGTTGCTTGTACCCTTTAGCTACAAGTCTGACCTTATACTTGTCAACCGATCCATCAGCTTTATACTTGCGTTTTAGTATCCACTTACAACCTAATGGTTTAGTACCAAAAGGAAGGTCTACTAATTCCCAAGTATGGTTATTCATGATGGACTCACTATTGATAGCTTCTTTCCACAATGGGGTGTCGGGACCAAAGAGAGCTTCGCTTAGTGTTCTTAGGTCCATTTCTGACATGAATTTCATGAAATCTGGCCCGAATAATTTCTCAACTCTAGCCTGTTTGCTCCGACGTGGCTCTTCGCTTTGATCATCAATAGCCCTTTTATGACAACTAAGTTATGGAATATTATCTTTGTTAGAACTTCCGTTGTCATTATTTTAAACATTTTCCTTCTTATTTGGGAACACGTCTTCAAAAAATATTGCATTCCGAGATTCTATGGTTGCACACACATGAATATCAGGAATGTCTGACTTATGAACTATGAAGCGATATGCACTACTGTTTTGGGTGTATCCAATAAATATTGCATCAAACGTTTTAGGCCCGATCTTAACTTGCTTTGGCTTAGGTACTTCGACCTTTGCTAAGCACCCCCACACTTTCAAGTATTTGTACGATGGCTCGTGGCCTTTCCATAGTTTATATGATGTTTTATCATTTTTCTTATGGGGATTTTGTTGAGAATGTGGTTTGCTGATAATATGGTTTCCCCCCACAAGTTCTGGGGTAAGCCTGAATTTATCAACAAGGCATTCATCATTTCCTTTAGTGTCCGATTTTTACGTTCGACAACATCATTCGATTGAGGTGAGTAAGGTGTCGTTGTCTGATGGATGATTCCAGATTCTGAACAGAATTCATCAAACAGTGCACTATATTCTCCACCTCTATCGCTATGAATTATTTTAATTCATTTTTCAAGTTGATTTTCAACTTCCGTTTTATAGGTTCTGAAAACTTCTAGGGCTTCGTCTTTACTTCTTAAAAGAAAGACATAACAGAACCTCGTGCAGTCATCAATAAAAGTAATGAAGTACTTTTTACCTCCTCTAGTTTGCACGAATTTCAAGTCACATAGATCACTATGTATTAATTCTAGAGGAGTCGTTGACCTTTCCACCGAATGAAAAGGTAGTCTCATCATTTTCGCCTCCACGCATACTTCGCATTTGTGTGTTTCGTCAACATCAATGTTCGGTAATAAATTTTGTTTGACAAGACGTTTCAGAGTATTATTATTGACATGCCCAAACTGATCATGCCATAAATTAAAACACTCAACAACATAGCTGGAAGCTTTTAGTTTATTACTATCAAAATTACGGTGTACCGTCATTACAACCATCTTGAACAAATTTTGTTCTAAATACCCCTTTCCTACAAAGACACCGTTCTTCATAAGCACAAAGTTGTTGGATTGAAACACTAGTTTGAATCCGACTTTAACAAGTGCTGATCCAGAAACTAAGTTCTTCCTGATGTCGGGAACATGGACCACATCAATGAGAGTTAGCTCCTTCCTAGACGTCATTTTTAGAACAACTGTCCTGAGTCCAACAATTGAGGACATCGTAGAGTTGCCCATATAGAGCTTTCTTCCACTTATCAGGGTGTACTTGGAGAACATCGCCTTGTCCGAACAGACGTGGCGGGTTGCTCCAGTATCGATCCACCACTGCTTCGGGTTGTCCACCAAGTTGGCTTCGAACATGACCGTAGTGAGATCAGAGCGCTGAGATCTATGTCAGCGGAGGTTGCGACTTGGTTTGCAACATTCTTCTGGCTCTTGGTTGTCTTCTTCGGGCGTCTGTAGTCTTTGGACATGTGTCTTGACTTTCCACAATTGTAGCACGTGCTCTTGAACCATTTGCCTTGAGCCTTCTGGTTCGGTTGTTTCGGCTTCTTGGCTTTTGGTTTTGTCAGGTTGGACATCTCGTCGACTGCCCGCTTTGTTCCTCTAGAGTCGGATAATTTTTGATTATCCTCCTCTATTTACAGCCACAGAATGAGGTCTTCAAGTCCCATCTCCTTCTGCTTGTGCTTTAGGTAATTTTTGAAATCCTTCTATGACGGAGGGAGTTTCTCGATTACCGCAACAACTTTGAATGACTCGTTCAGCGACATTCCTTCGGCGTCCAGATCATGCATTATGAGTTGCATGTCTTGGACCTGAGATGTGACGCTCTTGGAATCCACCATTTTGAAATCCAGAAATCGGCCGACGATGAATTTCTTCAGTCCGACATTTTCGGTTTTGTATTTCTTCTCCAACGATTCCCACAGTGACTTGGCCGTCTCCATCATGCAATATATGTTATATAGCGCATTGTCCAACGCATTAAGAATGTAATTGCGGCACAGGAAGTCTCCGTGTGACCACGCATCACGAGCAGCCTGGCTCCCGGAATTATCTTTCATAGCGGCTGGCGGGTCTTCACGCAGGAACCGTACAAGGTTCAGCGTGGTCAGGTAGAACAACATTTTCTACTGCCATCTTTTGAAGTAGGCTCCGTTGAATTTCTCCGGCTTCTCGGCGTGAGGGACGGCGGTTGGTACATTGTTGATTCCGGCCATATCAGTTTGCCGAATATCATTTTACGATTGTTGGAATCCGACTTGTATCTCCTCGGTATTTGACTTAGTCGATTTACGACCGTCGGATCTTCCGGGAGGTTGCTTTCAGAGGAAACAAACTGATTGGTTTACGTCGAGGCTAGTGTTCGACACTATCTCCGTAAAACGATATTGCTCCACTACTGGTGCTTAGGATAACAGCAATTCGTTTCCAAGATACAACGACGCCGTCTCGGAATAGTAGTACTTCAAATTTTGAGACCGGCGAACCTTTCCGTAGGCTTTTTGGACTCTTGATGCATAAGATGGATGAGTGCGAATATTTTTAGATTGCAATGCTTGAATGAATGAAATGATCAGGTGGAGGGATCTATATATATTAAGTAAAGAGGTAAGTACCCTTTGATTCGGACAGATCTGGACCGTACATAACGAAAGGGTATAACCCTTTAAAGGTCTTTTAATCTCGTCCCTTGATCTGAAAAGTTATAACTCTTCAGATCCCATCTTGATCTCAGCCGTCAGATTAGAACATTTAATCTGACGCCTCAGATCCTTCCTCGCTCTTTACAGTCAGATTCGAATCCGACGCTCCAGATCTTTGATCCGACGCCCACCATCTGTTCGCCCAATCCAGTTATCATTCTCTACACAGTCACGTGCCACATAGGCACTGCCTCGTCACCGACATGTCACGTGGCGCCACTTGATCATGACACGTCACACCGACATGCCACGTGGCGTCACCTGATCACGACACATCATCGCCACATGGAGCATAAATTAAAGCTCCTCAATGTTCCTCGCGCCGATGCGTACGTGCATGCGCCAACAAAGCGCCCATTACGTGCATGCGCGCGTGGCTGGTGGCGGGCTCCTAGGTGCGAGCACCTGCTCGCCCAAAGGTAGAGACCTCCTATGCTTTTGTATTAACAACATTAGCACAGGAACACATATAAGGAAACACTGACTCTCGCCGATTAGCAATGTGGGATTAAAATCCCATCTTTTTCCTTTATATTCATTTGAGCGTATCTTGAACAATTAATTTCTCATTCACCCTTAATCGATTTTGAGCAAATAAATAGTCCAGATTTATCTACGCGAAACATAGATTTCGATTTTGAAGTCAAACTTGACTTTCAACGATCGATGACATCAAAATTTTGCTTTGTAAAATCGTATCCAACATGTTCTTCATGATCCCGATCGAACAGCAAAAGGGCAGGCGGAGATCTCAAAGGAGGCAGACACTTTAAGCCAAGGAAATTTTACAGTTTGTCACTCTATTTCCCGATTATTCAACACTCTCCCTTATAACTAGGAATTTAAGCAAATCAGCCCCATAGTTTGGTTTATTGCATCCGCACCCTTAATTTTTGGGTTTTTATCATTTTAACCCTTCAAACTAGGTGTTAAACACCCCTAATTCTGTTGCACCTTGTTTAATAGCCCGAAACCCCTAATTTGGCTCTGAGAAAAGTTTCTAACACTTCCTCGAAATTTTCTAAGCCAGGTTTTTATTTTATCGTACTTAACATCATAGACTTATAAGGGAAAAATATCTCCATTGGTATAACACTTTTGGATAAAGCTCAAAAACAAAATCATAAGGGCTTAGTCCCAAAGTGGACAATATTATACCAATGTGGAAATATCTAAATTTTTTTGATCCTAATAATTGGTATCAAAGTCCAGATTGTCAGACGATCTAATCGTCAACTGTGCACAAGAGCTATGATCTAATCAAACTATGTGAGTAGAATATTGACCTCAAACAAAGGAAGTAGGAGCTCCTGTGTCAGGATCAAGAGGACCAAACACTAGGTAGAAAGTTTTAGTTGTGGCTACGTAAGGAAGACCTAGTAAGTCAGTTGGATTGAAAGGCAAGAAAACCCTAGTAGGTTGGGTAGACTGACGGGCAAGAAGTCCTAGTGGGTCGGTTGGACCTAGGAGCAGGAAGTCCTAGTAGGTCGATTGGATCGAGAGGCAGGAAGACCTAGTGGTTGAGGATTAGACGCCAAACGGATAATCTTTTCACTTGAGGAGCCTGTGGTCCTTCATTTGACAAAATTCTACATTGAAAATACATGAGAAAAATTATGGACTTATAAGAGAAAGATATCTCCATTGATATGAGGTCTTTTAGGTAAAATTTAAAAATAAAATCATGAAGATATAGATTTAGAGTGAATAATCTGATATTATTATAGAGATATCTAGATTTTTCTAATCTTGAACTTTCAAATGATTTCGAAGTCTAATCTTAAGGAAATATCTTTATGGAAATAATTTTCAAAAAGAGCTTTAAAAACACTTTATAAAATAATTTTTCCAAAATACTTAAAATGTGTTAAAATAGTTTCAAAGGTATTTCAAAAAAATACTAAATTTAGTCTTGTGGAAATACCTTTTGAAAACCAATTTGTAAAATAGTTTTCAAATATTTATATATATTTTATAACACTATTTTCAAAAATAATTTTAAAGATAAATTTTAAAATCCCTTTTCAGAATTTTCAAAGTACATAAAGGCTTTCAAAATAATTTTAACAACTTTTCAAAGTATTAGAAAAAATATTTTTGAACAACACTTCGTAAAATTTTCAAAAATAATTTTTAAACCTTTAAAAAATAATTTTTGAAAATAAATAATTAATTACTCAAATGAGTATGCAATTAAACATAATCAATTAATAACTTAAAAATGCAATTAAATACTTAAACAAAATGTGAGCAATAAAAAATGCACTTAAAATACGTGATATGCCAAGTTTTTCTAAAACTCCAAGCGTGTATCCCGGACTTAGAAATTAACAATTCATAGTTAACTAAACTAATATTTTTTGAAAAATATAATATTAAAAATAGATCATTTAAAATATTGTTCATAAGAAAATATCTAACCCTTTTTACTTCATTTAAATGATATCAATTAATTATAAAGCCTAGTTAGGGCAAAATGCCCCTCACCCTTTCTCATGATTTATCTACTTGCTATATCTAACTTAGGGGTTAGTAATATTGGGCCGCCTAGGATAAATATTATCATGTTTTGCTCAAATTAATCATCAAGTCAAGTTAGGAGTTAATCACTGTAGTGATCATTTTTGATTTAAACGCTTTGGTTCATATCGATGCACTAGTCTACATCTTATACCAAGCAGTGAATCTAACATCTCACGTCCATCTACCTGACTTAATACACAAACAAGTTAAGCTTAAGTATTTGTGAGATCAAAAGGCTACCTAAATCTATCGATGCATTTTTTCTAAGGTAATGCCTATGTTAGTTCTATTTTGCACATAAATAAATAGATAACATAGAAATAAAATAAAAAATGAAATCTTATTTTGTTAAGTACATCCCTAATTGTCGTCTAAGTGTGCTAAACTCTTTCTCAAATAAGGGTTTTGTGAAAATGTCTGTTAAGTTTGACTTAGATTCAATATAGTCAATTAGTACTTCTATATGTTTTATTCTGAGTGATGTATAGGATTTTTTTATTAAATTTGTTGAACTTATATTATCAATTAGCACCTTAACATTATTGTAGTTTAGCTTAAAGTTTTTTAATGTATGCATCATTCATAAAGGTTATGTTACACTTTCTTTGCCCCCAGGGCTATGGTGCAGCGGTAAGGTCACTAGTCGTTAACTCAGACATCCGCGGTTTGATCCCCAGCTACGGCGTATTTTGCAGGAATTTTTCCTCCAAATGGGGCGCGAACCCTGGGACGCTGGGCTTCTAGACTGGCCACCATGAGCGCTTCCCGATTTACCCTAGTGACCGGTGGGAAACTTCCGTGGGGCCGGGTCGGTCATCCCAGGTTCAATTTGTCTGCTGCCTGGTTCATTCCTTATGTTACACTTTCTTTCATAGCTATATACTCTGCTTAAGTAGTTGAAAGTGCAATACAGTATTAATTTCTACTACACCAGCTAACTAAGGATTGTTCAAAGAATTGACAATTGTCACTTGTGTTTTTTCTATCTAGTTTATAGTTGGTATAGTCTAAGTCACAGTATTCTATTAAGTCAATATTGTTGATTTTTAATGTGCGTAGATTATATATGATTTTATGCATTTGACGCACATCTACTTGTATTTCATGAGCATAACCTAATTTATTGCACCCTATTAAATTTGACTTTCCTACTATACTTCCATTTTGTTCAGAGATCTTCTCCTTATTTTGATTTACAGGACGCAATTTGGAGTGGAACCAGAGCAAAATGGGAGCTGGAGCCAAAGTAGCATCCGGGGCTGTGTGACCTCACACAGTCGTGTGGGCTTGGCCATGCCAAATGGCACCGCCATGTACCACTCTTTGCATGCTGCACGCCCCGGTTGTGTCATATGGCATGGCCATGTGGCTCTCATCGAACACTGTACAACACAACCCTGCCATATGGCATGGTCGTGTCCCTCAGACTCCAATAAAGAACATGACCCAACTGTGCCCCAAGGCACGTTTGTGCCGCCTCCTTCTAGCGACCACACGACACGACCATGTGGATCCACACGGTCGTGCCAACGAAGTGCAGGGAGCGTGCCCCCTACTATAAAGGGGACTTTTCCTCCCCTCTATCTTTGGTTTGGGGTTTATCCCTTTTCCTTGGGAAAGGGTTCTCCCCTCTACGGGAGACCCTTGAGCGGTCGTCGTCGCCTACATCCATGATTTGTCCACCTCCAGAACAAGGAGTTTCTTCAAGAAGACCGAAACAACATAGATAAATTCTCTCTTCCCTCTCAATCTTTGCTTAGGGTTGTAAAATGCTTTATTTCTTGTCTTTTATTGTATCCTCCTTGTAATAGAGTAGATTCTCCATATCTATGATGTAGGGAGTAACTATTATGTGATGTTGATGTACAAACTATGAATTTGTGTATTTCCTTATTCAATGAAATATTTATTATCTTATTCTATATATATTGTGCCTTGTATGTGTTTGATAAAATGTGTGAGTGGTAAATACATGTAGTGTGAAGTTTTGGTCGCCACATAGAGTGAATGTCCGAGATCATATGACCGGGGAGCCCTTAATGACAAAAGACTACATTTAATATGACATCTCGAGCATTATCTCAAAATAGAGGTCAATCCTTTATAAGAGATTAGCTAACAATACTTAATGAGATTCTCTCTATCCCATGTTAGGAAGTATTTTGTGTAATCTAGAGATGTATAACCAGGGGCCCTTAGTGACAAAAGGTTACCTTTAACCAAACTCTTTAGATTACCTTCTACTTAATGACATTGGATACCTAGGGGGAATCACTCCGGTGCACTTTTGTATGGTTCACACCGGTTCCTAATTAGGAACTCGACAAACATATAAACATTGAGATTAGAATATGAACAATTCACAGGTTATCAACTAACATTGCAGTGAAACCAAAGTCCTAGATTCCACCCATCTAACCTTTCCCCCAAAATCAAATTTTCTTCTCTCTTGCTCTCTCTCTCTCTATCTCTCTTACAAGTTTTCACATAACCCTGCAATCATCTAGATAGATTATCTTGTAGACTCGATTAGTGCTTAATCAACAATCCTTATGGATCGATATTTTTATTACTTGATGATATTTCTGTGCACTTATGGATTTGTACCATTAATTCTAGGGTATCAAATTCGTACATTTATTGCCCCTTTAAAGTATCTTAATATTCTTTTTATGATTGTTAAGTGGAGTATACATTAGCACAAGATTGATATCTTGTGCACATAACAACTGTAAAAAAAAAAATCAAGTCTGCTTGTAGTTAAGTAAAGTAGACTATCTATAACACTTCTATTGTATTTTAAGTCTATTGATTTTTCTTTTAAGTCATTATGTATTTTTGCATTTATTGTCATTGGTGTATTAATTTCTTTAGTATTTTTCATACAAAATTTCTTAATTAATCCTTTAGTATATTTATTTGATATATATATATATATATATATATATATATATATATATAATATCTCTTTTTGTTTATTTGTAATCCTAAAAATTGTTGATTTTTGAATTTCAATATATGTTTTTGGAAAGAACCACGCACCCACAGAATAGCCTGATCGGTCACGGTGACCGATCAGGAAGTATCCTGATCGGTCACGGTGACCGATCAGGAAGTATCCTGATCGGTCACAGGGACCGATCAGGAAGTATCCTGATCGGTCACGGTGACCGATCAGGACGTATCCTGATCGGTCCGGTGACCGATCAGGTGCTGCGAAACAGGCGTGCGCAGGAGAGAAATCGCGCTCGACGCGACGCTTCGCGTGGTCGCGATTCCTCAGCACGAAGAGGCAATGTATTGCCTCTTCGGATCTATAAAAGGAGAGAAAGAAGGCAGAGCAATACACTCACTTCTCTCTTCTCTTCTGCTCTGTTCTTTGAGCGAGATCCTCTGTTTTTTTTCTGAGCATTTCTCTTCGGCTTCTTCGGTTTTCGGTCGGTTGGTCTTGAGGCTTCGTCTAGTGCGATCTGAGGTTGAGTCCGAAGGCAGCGTTCGTCTTGGAGTGCACCTACGAACGTCGCGAGGTTGTCGGATCTTGGGGGAATTTTGCCGGGAGCCTTTGCATCGTAGGGCGGCAATCAATTCTCTAAGGACAGTCGGCACGCCGACGCTTCAACCGGATAACTATTTCTAACTCGCTATTTCCTTATCAGATTCCTGCATATAAATATTTATTGTCTACTTAAGTGCCTGCGTTATTTATATTTTACAATCTTAGAGAATTGATTTGTGCCTAAGTAGACATGTTAAATATTAGAACGTCGGGGTCTGATGAGGCTAGCGCCAAACCCGAGAGGTTTTCCGGGCAAACTTCAAACGTTGGCAACAACGAATGAAATTTTGGCTTACTACGCTGGGGCTTTTCTCTGTTATAGAATCAGACCCTCCTTCAACTGATGAAGAAGAACCTGCCCGTAGTGCTTCTACTGAGAGGTTTAAACAGAGGGATTATCTCTGCCATGGGAGAATCCTGTCCGCCCTCTCGGACGCACTATTTGATGTGTACTGCTCTACAACCTCGGCCAAAGAGTTATGGAAATCTTTGGATAAAAAATATAACTCCGAGGACTCTGGTTTAGAGAAGTATACCGTGGGGAAATTCTTAAACTTCAAAATGGTTGAGGGTAGATCTGTCATTGAGCAGACCCATGAATTTCAAATTTTGATTCACGGTCTTGCTGAGGGAGAAATGCCGATACCCGAGAAACTTCAAGTCTTGTCTATCATCGAAAAGTTGCCTCCGAGTTGGGAAGATTTTGGCATGACACTTAAACACAGGAGAGGTAAAATCTCTCTTGAAGATTTAATGATTGCCTTAAATATCGAGGAAGAACATCGGAAGCAACATAAGAATGATGATAAGGAGATACCTATGGATTTTGCTCCAAAGGCAAATGTGGTAGTCTCTTCTGACAAGAACAAGTCCAAAAACTAAAAAATGAAAAACAAAATGAAACCCAAACCAAAGGTTCAAAAGAAGCATGGGACTAGGCCGTGCTGGGCTTGTGGACAAGTTGGACATTTTGCCAAATTTTGTCCTGAACGGAAGGACAAGAAGAAGAACCAAGGCAATGTGCCAAACACCAAGGAACAGGTCAATGTTGTGACCAGCACCAGCAATGGGTTCGTTTCCATTAACCCCGAACTAAATTTGATTTATCAACCCAATGAGTGGTTAGTTGATACAGGTGCTAATGTGCACTGTTGTGCTGATCGCTCTGCCTTCCTTACTTATCAGGTAATTGAAGGCACTTCCGTAACCATGGGGAATCATTCTGCAGCCAGAGTGTTAGGGATTGGACGAGTTGACTTGAGATTTACCTCAGGGAAGGTCCTGTCACTGCATGAGGTGCACCATGTTCCAGCGGTCCGACGGAATTTGATTAGCGGGTCAAAATTAGTTCGTGCTGGTTATGAGCTAAACTTCAAATGTAATAAAATTGTATTGTTACATTTAGGAACCTTTATTGGAAAGGGTTACCTTAATGAAGGTTTATTTAAACTCAATGTTGAAAATACGATTTATTAATAAAATTAATGATATTGGTTGTTCTTATAACATTGAGTCTTATGATGTGTGGCATGATAGATTAGGACATGTTAATTTTCAAACTATAAAAAGGATGATGAATCTTGACATGATTCCTAAGCAAGCCATAAATGATAAGAAAAAATGTGAAGTTTGTGTGCAATATAAACAGCCCCGTAAACCTTCAAATCAGTGATAGAAATTCTAATATTTTAGAATTAATTCATACTGACTGTTGTGAGTTTAACGGTTTATAACGAGAGACCATAAAGGTATTTCATTACCTTCATTGATGATTACTCTCGTTATTGCTATGTTTATTTGCTGAAAACTAAAGATGAAGCTTTAGATAAATTTATAATTTTTAAATCTGAAGCTGAAAATCAAACAAACCAAACCATTAAAGGATAAGGTCTGATAGGGGTGGAGAGTTCACCTCAAACCTGTTTCAAAAATTTTGTCAAGATTCAGGTATAATTCATGAGGTCACTGCTCCATATAGTCCTCAATCTAATGGGTGTAGCAGAACGCAAAAAACCGAACCCTTGAAGATATGATTAATTCCATGTTAGGAAGTTCTGGGTTACCCAACTTCTTGTGGGGGGAGGCTCTATACACTGCCTGTCATGTGTTAAATAGAGTACCTATGAAGTCAAGGGATAAAAGCCCATATGAACTTTGGAAAGGTCGAAGGACAAGTTTGAAATACCTAAAAGTGTGGGGGTGCCTTGCAAAAGTGCTAGTACCTGAACATAAAAGGAAAAAACTTGGTCCGGACTGTAGATGGTGTCTTCTTGGGTTGCTCAGAATAGTTTGCATANGTGCTAGTACCTGAACATAAAAGGAAAAAACTTGGTCCGAAGACTGTAGATGGTGTCTTCTTGGGTTATGCTCAGAATAGTTCTGCATATAGGTTTCTGATTATCAAATCAGAAATATCTGGAATAGATGCAAACACTATTGTAGAGCTTCGTGATGCTACATTCTTTGAGGATATATTTCCTATGAAGACTAGAACACCTCAGTCTATTTCTAGTACTCCTACTAGAGATGACTCTGCCTCCATAGAGGTCCCATTATCCTTAGTGGGTGTACCTTCCTCAAGTCACTCTAGATTAGATAAATCTAGTGAGTGTACAGAATTGAGAAGGGGCAAGAGGCAACGTGTGTCTAAAGATTTAGGCCAAGACTTTATCACCTATAATATAGAAGGTGACCCTGTGACATATAGAGATGCTATGGCTTCTCCTGAAGCTAAGCATTGGAAAGAAGCCATTAAAAATGAAATGGACTCTATTATCTCTAATGCCACTTGGGAGTTAGTGGATTTGCCTCCTGGTTGCACCACCATTGGATGTAAATGGGTATTTAAGAGGAAGTTAAAACCTGATGGGTCAGTAGATAAGTTCAAAGCCCGCCTGGTTGCTAAGGGATTCAAACAGAAGGAAGGGATTGACTATTTTGACACTTATTCCCCTGTTACTAGAATTACTACAATCCGAGTATTGATAGCACTGGCATCCATATATCATCTTGAGGTCCATCAAATGGATGTCAAAACAGCATTTCTTAATGGAGATCTTGAAGAAGAGATATATATGGATCAGCCAGAGGGATATGTAGCTTCTGGAAGTGAGAATAAAGTCTGTAAGTTAGTTAAATCTCTATATGGTTTGAAACAAGCCCCAAAGCAATGGCATGAAAAATTTGATAGTGCTATGCTATCGTTTGGCTTTGAAATTAATGACTCTGACAAATGTGTATATACTAAACTGAAAGGCGAGAGATGTATTATTTTATGTTTATATGTAGATGATATTTTATTGTTTGCATCTGACCTTTCAATTATTAATGAGACCAAGGCCCTCTTAAGTGGGAAGTTTGATATGAAGGATATGGGTTGTGCTGACATGATTTTAGGGCTAAAGTTGACTCGCTCAACTGATGGAATAGCAATTTCTCAGTCACACTATGTTGAGAGAGTGTTAGAGAAATATGGCTATAGCCAAGTTAAATCAGTTGTCACACCCTATGATCCTTCAAAGACTCTCCATAAGAATAAGAGTGGCGTGGCCGTGTCTCAACTAAGATATTCCCAAATAATAGGTAGTCTAATGTATTTGGCAAATTGTTCTAGACCTGATATTTCTTTTGCTATAACGAAATTGAGCAGGTTTACCAGCTGTCCGGACAGAACGCATTGGGATGCATTAGACAGAGTACTCAGATACCTAAAGGGTACTATATCCTTGGGCTTGTGCTATGGGGAGGTTCCCTGCAGTCCTGGAGGGATATAGTGATGCCAGTTGGATAGCTGACACGCTGAGTGTAAAGGCGTTACTGGCTATGTTTTTACACTTGGAGGCGGTGCAGTTGCTTGGAGGTCTGTTAAACAGACGATTATATCCCGTTCTACATCTGAGGCAGAATTGTGTGCTTTGGATACCACAGTAACTGAAGCAGATTGGCTTAAGGTCTTCTGTCTGAAATTCCCTTGATGATTAAGCCATACCTTCTATTTCAGTACACTGTGATAATCAAACAACAATAGCTCAGATTAGAAGCTCCAAGTATAACCAGAAACAGAAGAGACATGTACGAATCAGATTGAAGTCTATTCGTGAACTAGTGTCTCTTGGAGTGGTGTCTTTGGACTTTGTAAGTTCAAAAGACAATATTGCTGATCCACTCACAAAAGGTCTTGATTCTGAGAAAATCAAGAGATCCAGTAAGGGAATGGGACTGAGGCCTATCTTGGTTTCATCTATAGCGGCAACCCAACCTATCTGATTGGAGATCCCAAAAAGTAGGTTCAATGTGGTATAAACAAGCTATAAGGGTGAACCGTAAGCATCAAACTGATTGAGATGTAATCTCATAGTCTCTTCCCTGGATAGATGCTTGACTGCTAGTAAGGATGAGCCTAGGGGCTCTTAATGATTTCAAGGTCTTTATGACAGGATGCTTGCAGTACATCCTTGGAGAACTCACCTATGTAAGTGTAACTGTGAGGCCGCAGTGTGGGGGGTCTGGGCAACTCTCCTTAACACTTATGAAACAAGATTCGGTGGCATGGCCGTAATGCACCAACCCAGAAGGATTCAACCGTCGCCTGTGATGAGTTGTTGCCAATTGATTTTCACATATTAAAGGTTTAAGTTCAAGACTTAGTTCACTTCAAACCTGTGTGAATAAAATTGGTTTACTTAGGTGAAAATTCAAACCGGAAGGTATTTTCACTGAAAGCTCGTTACAACAAAGCCTCAGGACCTGTTTTTTTTATTATTTTTCCAAAAAATATTTTGAAATTTGTGGGGGATTGTTGATTTTTGAATTTCAATATATGTTTTTGGAAAGAATCACGCACCCACAGAATAGCCTGATCGGTCACGGTGACCGATCAGGAAGTATCCTGATCGGTCACGGTGACCGATCAGGAAGTATCCTGATCGGTCACAGGGACCGATCAGGAAGTATCCTGATCGGTCACGGTGACCGATCAGGACGTATCCTGATCGGTCCGGTGACCGATCAGGTGCTGCGAAACAGGCGTGCGCAGGAGAGAAATCGCGCTCGACGCGACGCTTCACGTGGTCGCGATTCCTCAGCACGAAGAGGCAATGTATTGCCTCTTCGGATCTATAAAAGGAGAGAAAGAAGGCAGAGCAATACACTCACTTCTCTCTTCTCTTCTGCTCTGTTCTTTGAGCGAGATCCTCTGTTTTTTTTCTGAGCATTTCTCTTCGGCTTCTTCGGTTTTCGGTCGGTTGGTCTTGAGGCTTCGTCTAGTGCGATCTGAGGTTGAGTCCGAAGGCAGCGTTCGTCTTGGAGTGCACCTACGAACGTCGCGAGGTTGTCGGATCTTGGGGGAATTTTGCCGGGAGCCTTTGCATCGTAGGGCGGCAATCAATTCTCTAAGGACAGTCGGCACGCCGACGCTTCAACCGGATAACTATTTCTAACTCGCTATTTCCTTATCAGATTCCTGCATATAAATATTTATTGTCTACTTAAGTGCCTGCGTTATTTATATTTTACAAAAATAAAGTTAATTCTCCTACTAGACTCATTTCAAATTCACTTTCCATTAGAGTTATTATTTTTTTTTTGGAAATTTTGTATTAGTTGACCCAAATACTATATTATCCACATATATTTTGGCTATAAATATGACTATTTCAAGAGTTTTAACAAAAATGTGGAGTCAATTTTTCTTTTTTAAAGCCTTTTGAAATCAAATAGGTTGATAATTTATCATTTCAAGTCCTAGGTATTTGTTTTAGACCATACAAAGCCTTCTTTAGTCTGCATACACGATTGGGTTGGGCTAAGTATTTGAATCTTGGCTGTTGACTTAGATAGATTTCTTCTTTTATGAAACCATTTAGAAATGTAAATTTTATATCCATTTGGTATAACTTGAATTTTTTATGTTTTGCTTAAGTTAGTAACATTCTAATGAAGTCAAGTACAACTACCGGTGCATAATTTTCATCATAGTTTAGACCTTATACCACTAAAACCTTTAGCTACTAAATGAGTTTTATTTTGTATGATTTTTTCTTTATCGTCTAGTTTATTTTGAAAAACTCATTTAGTGTTTATATTGGTTTTATCTTTTGGTGGAGGTATTAGGTCCTAGACTTGATTTCTTTCAAATTGGGCTATTTCTTCTTGTATTACTATCACCCAATCGGGAGGCAATGTTTCATCTATAATTTTGGGTTCAAGTTTAGATATGAGTGTGATTCTCATATTTCTATAAGATGATCAAAGTTCTAACTCTTACCGTTGGGTCACCCAAGAATTGGTCATTTGGATGACTTGAATTTATTCTATATGTTCTTACATTTTGATTAAAATTTTCACCTTCTTGTTCATTTTCATTTTGTTCAAGTCTAATTCCCCTTAATTTATCTTCTGAATTTTCAATATTATTTGTGTTTCTTTTTAAGTCTATATCAAGTTTACTAAGGTTATTAGGGTTATTATCTTTATCAAATATTATATTAGTTGTTTCAACTTTTAAGGTATTTTTATCATAATCCCTATAAGCTTTACTAGTTATTAAATATCCAAGGAATATACCACTTACTGATTTTGACATAAATTTTCCTAAATGATCTTTAATTTTAAAATATATACTTTACATCTAAATAGTCATAAATATTTTAAAGTAGGTATTTTATTATAATAAATTTTATAAGGGGTTTTATTATAGAGGTTTTTTTAATTATAATTCAATTGTCGAATATAGCAAGTAGTGTTTAGTGTTTCAGCTCAAAAGTGATTGGGTAGTATATATTCGTTTAACATGATTTTTGCTACCTCTTATAATGTCTTCTTTTCTATTATACCATTTTGTTGAGAGATTCTCGAACATGAAAATTCGTGATAGTATCCATTTTCTAGAATGAAATTAGTGAACCTATGATTTTCAAAATTTTCTCTATGGTCACTTCCAAGTCTTTTAATTTTTATATATTTTTTTCATTTGATACTAATTTACAAAAATTAATGAATTGTTCAAATATTTCATCTTTATGATTTAAGATTTTTACCTAAGTAAATCTTGAGAAATTATCTATTATAACTAAATAGTATTGATTACCACTCAGTATTTAGCTCCATGTGTGTCAAATAGGTATAAGTGTAGTAATTCAAGTATAGAGTTGGTTCAATCTTAGTTAGTTTATGTGAAGATTTGATTTGTTTTCCTTGTTAACAAGCATTATAAATTTTGTTTTCTAAGTTTCTTAATTTGGATAAGCCACTAACTAATCCATTTTTACTTAATCTTGAAATGTGCCTAAATCTTGAGTAATCATCGATTATTACTAAGCTATATTGGTTTCTGATTAGTGACTTAGCCTTAAGACTAAGTGTAGAAGTTCAAGTGTGGAATTGGTTTGATTTAGATTAGTCAATTTGTGTGATGATTTAATTTGTTGTCCTTCTTAAGTAGCATTACAAATTTTACTTTCTAAGTTTTTAAATGTTGGTAAGTCCCTGATTAATCCATTTTGACTTATTTTTAAAATGAGTCTTATGTGGATGTGACCTTGTCTCCTGTGTCACAACTATGTTCTTACTATGTAAAAAGTCACTTTAATGAGGAGATAGGTAAACATTAAATATCGTTTTGTGTAATTCTCGGAAGTGGTATATCAGGCATTCAATTTTATTAATCAAACATTCAGAGGGTGAAAGTGTTACTAAATAATAAGTATCACATAATTAACTTATATTAACTAAATTAAATTTAAAATTTTCTACTAGCAAAACTTCATGAATAATGAAGTTTGATTTTAACTTAATATTATACCTGTTTCAATTACCTTAAATTTATCTTATTTTCGAAAGCTATCGATCTTAGGTTTTTGAGGTTCATCTTTGTAAATTTTAGTCTATCTCTAATTATATATCTATAATATTCACTATCCAACATTTATTAGTTCAAACTCTTGCTCATCAACAAAAGCTCTCAGCACAACAATCATATTCCTTAGACAGCTCAGCATTTTTATATCTGTCATAATATCATTCTTATGTAATCACATTGTTCTATTGATTTTCGGGAATTGAACCAGGGTGTTTGTAGATTTGAGAAATTTTCAATCTAAATCATAATTTTAGAATGATCAGATGACGCACGGATTTGGATGACACGTCAATGAGACTTAAAGTAAGCAATGAAGACCTAGATAGGTGAGTTTCGGTTGGTTTTTTACTGCCTCAAAAATTATCGGGACCTAAAATTAATAAAATCGAATTTATCTAAGTCGATTAATAAGTTTCGATTCAAACCCATTGTTAGACCTGGATATGTCGATTGGACTCATTTTAAATTTTATGAATTCTAAAGTTGCAAGGAGTCCAACGTGTACTCTTTTTTTTTTTGACTTTTTTAGATGTGTTATAATATTATGCTAATATTCAGCTAGAATGTGATCTTGGTCTTTGAAAAATCGGGCTCACATTGGGTCCAATTTGAATTAGGCTAGGTTTGTGGTAGTGTTGATTCAGATCCTTCAGACCTGGTCTAATTCAGATCGGGTCCAACTTGGACCTAATTTGTCGGAGACTAACACCACATTCTAGTTGAAAGGTAGTATAATATTGTAATACCTCCAAAGAGGTTAAAATAAGTAATGGAGGATACCGTTGTATTCCTGGCAGTTTCAGATATCCACATGATTTGAAATGTATTTAATCTAACCTGTTTAGGTCGTTCAGGTATTTTGATGGAAACCTACTAATCGACCTATATAAGTTCAGTTGACTCATTTCAAATCCCGTAAATTTCTAAGACTACAGGAAGTCTAATGTCACTCTTCATTATTTATTTTAGGTCCCGTCAGTGATGGAGTTACATTTATAACACTAAGAAAATGTATAAGTATGGAGCTCAGTATCACACAATGGAGAAAGAGGATGAGAGTCCGATGAGATCATGTGTATCCGAATTATAAATATTTTTTTAAATTAGATTTTTTGAAAATCTAAGTTCGTATTAGAAATCAGTTAAAAATGTGATTGGAAAGGTAGAATGAGAAAATCATTTAAATCCGTTTGCTCTTTGATCATTAAATAGGATGGGCTATTTAAGAATTTTTTAAATTTGCGTGCTCCACCCTTTGGTTTTTTGCACTTCATTTTATTCTATTATAAAGCAAAACAAATTTTTATAAATGTTTCTCTATAACTAAAAAGATTTTTTAAAAGGAGAATATATATCGGTGATTTGAAAAGGAATGATTCGCCTAATCTAGTCAGCATACCAATCTGTTGTTGGTTGAGACGACGTACAGAATGAAGCCTCTTTCGAGTAGTCTATTGGTGATGGCCTAGATGACTAGTCAGTCATCGATTGTTGACGGTTCGATAATGTTATCTTCGAAGAAAATAATTGTGATTCATTGAATCAGTTAGTCTGTTAATCTATTTTATAGAATTTTTTTTTTCGAATGAGATACGAATCTTAAAATGTTAAATTTCTGAACCGTCTATCGTGAGTACTTCTCGATTTACCCTAGCGACTGATAGAAAACTTTCGTAGAACCGGACCGATCGCCCGAGGTTGAAAAAACCTCGTTAATTATTTTATTTTTTTATTTTAATGGCTAAAGCTCAGGGCCATGGTATAGCGGATGGACGATTAGTTGCTATTTCAGAAATTTATGGTTCAATCTTCAATTATAGTGTATTTTACAAGAATTTCCCTCCAAATGAGGCACGAACTTTGAGACGTTGGATTTCTGGACTGTCCATCGCGAGCACTTCCCGATTTATTCTGCTGGCCGGTGGGAAACTTCCATGGAGCCGGATTAGTCACCCGAGGTTCGATGCTGCCCAACCTCGATAATCGTTTTTTATTTTGATGGCTAGAGTTGTCTCCGTAGGATGGATTAATGGGTTGTATGTGGGTGTTTCCATCATGAGATCTGAAAGTCAAAACCTGACAAAGCCAGTATGCCCGTCGTCCCACGCACTAACCACAACATCCGGGCTTGTAGCTCCCATGATTTACCTCCTTAATATTGGTCCTAAGACTAGTTAACGAGGCTGTCAGGGACAAACAAATTACCTTTTGCCACCTTGATTTTGATGGCTAGAGTCTCCGCGGGATAGATTTATAGTTAACACATGAGACATCATGAGAGGTTTGACAGTTAAATCCTAACGAAGTTAGGTACATGTCCTCCCTTATGCACTAGTCACTATCTGGGCTAGTAGCTCCGTGATTTATCTCCATCATGTTAGCTGTGGGACGGGTTGGCGGTGTTGGTGTAATCATGCTTCAAATATTATTTACTTTTGATGTTCGATTAAATGAGTTTAAGTTAGGCAACGTTGATGATCTAACATGAAACTTGAGTAAGCAGATACAAAGGAAAGTCTAAGTGCAAGATAAAGCCGAGGGAAGCACTTTAAGGCAAGCGCAAGGATGAGGAGTCGAGGGCTCAGAAGCATCCTGATGGGGTTGAACACCTCGTGGCTGACCAGTGGACTGAAGAAGCTATGTGGCAAGAACTATCGAGGCTGGACAATTCTCTTCCCTTGACTCTCGAGACCTCTCGAGAAGGTGGATTCCCGAGACCACCTCGGGTAGATATACTCTTGAGATCGATCCAGAAAGGCACATGCCCAAGATCACATCGGGAGGTCAGGTCCTCGAGCTCACCTCGGGAAAGTGAACGCCCGGGACCCCCCCTCCCCCGGCCAAAGGACTCTGAGATCACCTCGGGGTAGCGGAGCCCAAGGATCACCGGACCTTAAGTAACTGCCCCCTTTCTTCGGATATGTGGATAATCATCATTAATAATTACGAGATAATCATGACCCATAATACGCGGCCATTAAAGCCTTAATTATCGCAACGACCCAAATTTAATGGTTGCGAGGATCGTTACAAGGATTATCCAGTAACCGACAATTGAGGGGACGTGGAGAATAATGTGGAGACATATGTGACTGCCGCCTTAGGTATAAAAGGTACTCCAATCCCCTAGGTAAAGGGGGGTGCGCTCATTTTGACTCACATTTTTCCTTGTTTCCTTCCATCTAGGAGACTCAGGTACTGATTTAAGCGTCGGAGTGGGTTCCGCCGGACAACATCTTGTGTGTTCCCCTTAACGCTCGTGTTAATCTTGCAGGATGAGAGCTCTTCCTCTCTCGTCATCATCCTCGTGGGTTGAACTCTGGCGATTGACTGTCGACGTCGATTCCTTCTGGAACAAGTTTGGCGTCGTCTGTGGGAATCTATTAAAGCACTAGAAGGAGCACCGATGGTAGAGCCGGAGGGACAATCCATCGTTCTGACGAAAGAGGAATTAGATCGCTTGGTGGCCAATGCTGTCAAAGGGGCGCTCGAACATCACTAAATTGAGCAGGCCGCCTCACAGCGAGTCGCTTCTGTGCAAGAGGAGATCCCCAGAATCTCCACCTCGCATCCCCAACAATGGAGATCTGTCTCACCACCGGGGAGACACACCGAAGCAGTCCCGCTCCACCGGCAGGATTCTCTAGGAGATGTAGAGAAGGCTAACTCAGTAGCCTCCAGCGCGTTGAGACAGGAGGACGGACTAGGGAAGAGGGAAGAACCTAAGACCTTCTCAAAGGCGCCCTCCACCCCTTTCTCATTGGAGATTGTAGAAGATCCTATGCCGAAGCAGTTTCGCGGGCCTGAGATTGTCGACTACGACGGAAAGACAGATCTTGAAGATTATGTCTGCAAATTTAAGAACGTGGTACTCCTGCACCAGTACACCGATGGTGTAAAGTACCGGGTGTTCTTGAACACCCTATTAGGAGCAGCCTAGCGATGGTTCCAGAGGCTGCCCCAGGGTTCTATCAACTCCTTCATGGAGTTTAGAACTGCATTCCTCCATCATTTCGCCAGCAGCCATCGTTATCAGAAGATGATGCTAAATTTATTCGCTCTCAAGCAGAAGCCAAAAGAACCACTCAAGGATTACATCCAGCGGTTCAACCGAGTGACACAGGATGTGCCAACTGCAACGTCGAAGATCCTCATAAGTGCCTGCACCTAGGGGCTCTCGGAAGGGGATTTCTTCCGATCTTTAGTGAAGAAGCCACCCACTAGCTTCGATGATTTGCTAAGGCGTTCTGTTAAGCATGTCAACGTGAAAGAAGTGCAACACGCCCGTCGCAAGGAACCAGCGGGGGCCCCTGCTCAAATCGTTGTATGGTCAGAAAGGAGGGAACCTTCGGCTCCAGCCCGAGGAAATGATCTTCGCCTGGGGAAAGACCAGTTGGTTGGTAAGCGGAAGCTGGTAGAAACAGTTGACACCCAGCAACCAGAGCTGCTGATGAAGTACTGCAACTTCCATGGCAGTACGACACACTCCACCAAGGAGTGTCATGCCCTGAAGAGAAAATTGAATGATGATGCATACCTCAAACCTCGGAGGAAGTGGAAGAAGACGGGGTATCAACGGAGCTCCCCACAGTGAAGCTTGTCTCCCTGACAACGGCAGTCGGTAGAGAACAAGACCCAACATCGGTCTCGATCGTGGTCAAGAGGGAGAAGTAGGGAGGCTGCACCCCGCAGGTCTCCCTCATTGGAAAGAGACCCCAAGAATGGCAAGGCCTCTGCACGTGGCCCTCCTTCTGGACACGTGGGAGGGATCTCAGGGGGACCCATCGGAGGAGATTCCCACCGGGCAAGGAAGGCACACACCCGTCGGCTGGAGAACTATGCCATCAGGACGAGTCAGAGCCAACATCGTGGCCCTACGATCTCCTTCAGCCCGGAGGACTTGGAAGACATAGAAGCTCTCCACGAAGATGCCCTGGTAATCCTTGCACGCATTACAAATTATAAGGTTAAGCACATCTTCATGAATACAGGTAGCTCCCTTAACATCCTGTACAAGGCTGCTCTAGATCAGATGCAGATTGACGAGGATGAACTGCTTCCGGTTTCGACCCCCCTCTTCGGCTTCACCCTCTTCGACTTCACCGAATACTGCTGATAGGGCAAATTACCCTATCGCTGTCGTTGGGCAGTGACACTCTAGAGAGGACGAGGAGGACTCCCTTCCTAGTCGTGGATGCTCCCTTATCCTACAATGCCATCTTGGGACGCTCGACACTTAGTATATTCTAGGCGGTGGTCTCGGTCTACCACCAGAAGATCAAATTTCTGGTAGGTGACCAAGTAGCTGAAGTCAAGGGAGACCAGTTGGTGTCTCGGCGATGCTATAGCGGAGAAGTCAGATCGGAGCCCCGCAAAAATCCGAAGTCACATGAAGCCCTGCAAATCGATCTCGCTGACCCACGAGAAGAGAAAGGACCCAGAGAAGAACGGAGGGAGGTCGGGAGCGAGGAGGTCCAGATTCACCTTCAATATACTGGAGGAGTTACGAGGATCGCCACTGACATTGCACCGGAGCTGCAAAGCCGTCTTATAGGCTGCCTACAGAGCCATCGAGACGTCTTCGCCTGGGCCACCGAGGAAATCAAAGGGGTTCCTCCAGCTCTAGCCATGCATCACCTGCATGTCATCCCTGGAGCTCGGTCGGTGAAGCAGAGGCAAAGGCACTTTGCACCAGAACAGGACAAGGCTATCAAAGACGAAGTCAACAAGCTGTTAAGAGTCGGGTACATAAGAGAAGTTCAATTCCTAGCCTGGTTAGCTAATGTAGTCCTTATCCCTAAGCCAGGGGTAAATGATAGGTCTGTATTGATTTTCACGATTTGAATAAAGTCTGCCCTAAGGATTGTTACCCCTTGCCTCGAATAGACCGGTTAGTAGACTCTACGGTCGATTGTGATTTCATTTCGATGTTGGATGCTTATCAAGGCTACCATCAAGTCCCTCTTGCTCCCGAAGACCAGGAGAAAGTCAGCTTTGTGACAGTCGATGGCACGTATTGCTATAATGTCATACCTTTCGGATTGTGCAACGCTGGGCCAACTTATCAGCGGATAATGGACAAGGTCTTTAGGCATCAAATCGGGAGAAATATCGAAGTGTACGTGGATGATATCTTGGTCAAGACTGACAAGGGAAAGGACATGATAGCCGACTTAGAAGAAACGTTCGCCACCCTGAGGGCCCACAAGCTGAAGTTGAACTCTGCCAAGTGCTTGTTCGGGGTGAAGAGCGACCGTTTCGTGGGGTAC
Source organism: Boesenbergia rotunda (assembly GCA_024364735.1). NCBI lineage: Eukaryota > Viridiplantae > Streptophyta > Magnoliopsida > Zingiberales > Zingiberaceae > Boesenbergia > Boesenbergia rotunda. The sequence goes on from JAGFNQ010004278.1 coordinate 66,873, forward strand.
ATAATTACAGAGAGGGGAATCGAGGCTAATTCAGAAAAAGTAAAAGCTATTCTGGATATGCCATCCCCTCGCAACTTCAAGGAAGTGCAACGGCTGAATTGTAGAATCACGACTCTGTCTTGGTTCATCTCCAAGTCTGCAGATAGGACCCTACCATTCATCAAGATTCTGAGAAAAACAACCAAGTTCGATTGGGATGACCAGTGTTAGAAGGCACTCGCTGACCTGAAGGCCTATCTCACCGAGTTCTCCATCCTCTACAAGCCAATGGAGTGGGACACCTTATTTGTCTACCTATTTGCAGCATAACAAGTGGTAGGCTCAGCACTCGTCCGAGAAGAAGGCATGGTGCAATATCCCATATACTTCTTCGGACATCTCTTGAAGGATGCCGAGACGCGATACACTATGATGGAGAAGCTGCCTTATGCTCTGGTCTTAATGGCTCGGAGGTTAAGGCCGTGCTTCTTGGCACATCCTATCGTGGTTCTCACCAACAGCCCGCTCGCACGGGTCCTTACCAATCTCGAAGCATCAGGCCGGTTGATCAAATGGACGACAAAGCTAAGCGAATACGGTATTGAGTACCAGTCTCATATCGCTATCAAGGCACAAACTCTCTCAGACTTCATGTTGGAGACTGTCCCAGAGCCCGAGGCCGAAGGAGTCTAGAAGATCTATGTAGACGGTGTTGATGCAGTCTGGCCATGATTGTTATTTTGGTATTGACACCGATTTTAGTTTAGGTGGATGATTATTGATTATGATTAAGTCCTGATCGGGGATCAGGCATGGTATGGAAAATCCTAGCTTGGAGGGCTAGGTGTTGGAAAATCCTAACCTGGAGGGTTAGGTGTTGGAAATCCTAGCTTGGATGTCTAGGTGTGTGAAAAGTTCTAATTCGGAAGAGGTGGGTGAAAAGTTCTAGCTTGGAGGGCTAGGTGAAAAGTCCTAACTTGGAGGGTTAGGTGCAAATTCTCATCTTGGAGAATTAGGTGAAAAAGTCCTGACTTGGAGGGTCAGGTCCTAGCTTGGAGGGCTAGGTTTGGAAAAGTCCTAATCCGGAAGAGTTGGGTGAAAAGTCCTAGCTTGGAGGGCTAGGTGCAAAGTCCTAGCTTGGAGGGCTAGGGGAAAAGTCCTAACTTGGAGGGTAAGGTGCAAATTCCCAACTTGGAGGGTTAGGTGAAAAATCCTTAGCTTGGAGGGCTAAGGTGTCTGGAGCCCCCTGGTGGTGACCGATCAGGGAGTTGGCACAGTGCTCCTTCATGGATCGGTCTGGTGACCAATCCAGCGATGACTGATCGGTCTGGTGACCGATCAGGGAGTATGCGTTTCACTCACTGCTTGGCTCCTGATCGGTCTGGTGACCGATCAGGGAGCAAACAGTGAGGTTGAGTTCCCTTGCTGAACTGCTCCTGATCGGTCTGGTGACCGATCAGGATCACTGTGCAGATCGTTCTGGAGAACGATCCAGTGTCGCAGGTTCCTCTCTATGATCGATCAGGACGGAGCCTGATCGGTCTGGCCACGATCTGATCGGTCTGGAGACCGATCAGGAGGTTGCCTGATCGGTCCGGTGACCGATCAGGAGGGTTGGACTACGAAGTTTAGAAATCGCCCAATAAAGGGGTGGATCGGTCGGGTGATCGATTCACAACCTGGGATCGGTCGGGTGATCGATCTAGGAGAGTTCCAAAGAAATCGCGATTTCTAATCGAGCGTTGGGGACCGATCAGGACGGAGCCTGATCGGTCTAGACCCAGCCTGATCGGTCTGGTGACCGATCAGGAGGCGCTCTGATCGGTCCGATGACCGATCACTTTAATTCAAATTGCACTGTCAGACGCTCTGATCGCGTCTGAACGTATCCGATTCTCTGCGCTTAACATCTGATACATGATATGTTGTTTGATATGCTGCTCTAACACTCTGATTAAGCTGCAGGTGACAGGGGAGGATTCAAACACTCAAGGAGAAGTCAATGGAGGCTTTCCTTGGAGCAGGTTTATCCGTTTGTCCATCTCAGGTTGCAACGACCGAGCTGCAGATTGGAGCTGAGACTGGAGCTTGGCTGAGGGAAGCTCAGGGAGTCCAGGGTTAGCTCAGTGGTAGCTGGCGTTGGCAGATGAGCAGCTGGGAGCTGCAGGGATGGTGTCATCTGATGCTTGGTGGAGAAACAAAAGAGAGAAGAAGACTTCGGTTGAAGCAGAGTTTTGAGTTCCAAGTGTTCGAGCTTGCTGAAGTTCTTGTTGCGATTTTGTGTTCTCCACACTTGACTTGCTGTGTGCGTGTGCTGTTGATTCTTTGAGCAAGTCATTGAGATCTGAGGAGCAACCAACTCTTACGTGAGTGCCTGGAGGAAGGAACAAGGAGCTTGGAGTCCAACAGTGAGAAGACACGAAGGAGGGAGTCCTTGCGTGAGATCATCGCTGGGTGGAGCTCGGAATAAGCTTGCTGTGTTCTTGTCTTTGCTAAGTGCTTGAGTAAGATCCTTCTTGTTGTTTCTTTGTGCTTAACCATATATCTGTGATTGAAACGCCGTGGAGAGGTTTCTCCACCGAGAAGGAGGTTGCTTTCTATCCGGTGATAACCGGGGCTTGATCTGCCGACGATCAAGGGATCGCCCACCTTAAGGGCACGCCAAGGAGTATGGGCAAGTTATCTCCGAACCTTGTAAACCCTCCTTGTTAGCGATCTTGCTAGTTGTGTCTGCGTTGCTTTCGTTTTCTGTCTTCTGCTTACTCTGTGATTATTTCTTCCGCTGTGCTACTGATAAGCTTGAGTGCAGAAAATCGATTTGTGTCTAAGTCCAAGTGATTGGCTATATTCACCCCCCCTCTCTAGCCATCCGGTTTCCAACAAGTGGTATCAGAGCTTGGGGCTCTGTTCACGGCTTAACATCCGAGAGTTATCAACAAGATGGCGTTGAGGGAAGGCTTTTCCACCACCCGACCTCCTTTCTTTCATGGCGCTGATTTTCAATATTGGAGATCAAAGATGGAGTATTACTTGAAGATGGATATCCACACTTGGTTCGCGGTGAAGGAGGGCTTCACCCCTCCTAAGGATGATGAATGCAAAGAACTCGAGTCTTCACGGTGGACAGCCGAACAAACTCGAAAGAGTGAAGCCGACGCGAAGGCGGTTGTCACTCTACAATGCGGCATGAACAAAGACCAACTCATCAAGGTTGGTCCTTTCACAAGTGCAAAGGACTTGTGGAACAAACTCATTGAGCTTCACGAGGGCACCCGAGACTCAAGAATCGCAAAGAGGGATTTGTTCCTCAATCAACTCCAAAATCTCTCCATGAAGGAGAATGAGTCGGTAAGTGAGCTTCATAGCCGATTCAAAGAAGTCCTCAATGGTCTTCATTCGATTGATGAAAAGGTCGAGAATCGCGACCGTGTGAGGTATGTCTTGAAAGCCTTTCCAAGGAACGCTTTGTGGTTATCCATGGTGGATGCCTACAAAGTTTCCAAGGATTTATCCATTGTAAAGTTAGATGATTTATTTTGTGAGATGGAATTGTATGAAATGGCTAACAAAGGCCCCAAGGAGAAGGGGATTGCTTTAGTTGCAGGGGACCGATCCAACAAGAAGAAGAAGGAGAAGAAGAAGGAGAAGGAGGTCTCTTTGTCTTCATCCTCTTCCGAATCCGAGTCCGATTCCGAAGAAGATGGCAACGGCTCCTCATCCTCCGAGATGGCAAACTTTGTGAGAAGAATGATGAGAAGGGGTCGACACTTCAAGAGTAGAGGTAACTCTAGTGAAGCTAAACTTGATAAGACTAATGCCTCTTGCTTTGAGTGTGGTAGCAAAGGGCTCTTCAAGAATGAGTGTCCGAAACTAAAGAAGAAGGAGGAGAAATCCAAGAGGAAAGAAGAAAAATCCAAGAAGAAGAAGAAGGCCTTGAAGGCCACTTGGGATGAGTCATCCTCTAGCTCATCCGATGAAGAGAAGGAGGAGAAGAGCACAAGGCATGTGACACTTATGGCTCTTGGAGAGGAAAGCTGTGATGAATCTTCAAGTTCCTCAAATGCGGCTTCATCATCCTCGGATGATGAAGAGGTAACTTCTCCCGAGCTTGAAAAATGTTATAGAGCAATTGCATATTTAACTAGTATGCTTAAGAAGTCAAAAAATAAGGTTAAAGTATTGCAATTAGAAATTGATCAATTGAAGTTATCTAGGGATGATAACATTGATGATTTGCATGTTGAATTGTTAGAAGATGAGATTAAGTCATTAAAGCTTGAGGTTGATATATTGAAATCCTCTAAGGTTGAGGATGTAAATGATTTGCATGATGACTTGCTAGTAGAAGAGAACAAATCATTAAAGGGTGAAGTTGAGAGACTCAAGAATATTCTTGAGAAGTTCTCAACTAGCTCTAAAACCCTAGACATGATCTTAAATGCCCAAAGGGCAGTCTACAATAGGGCCGGTATTGGTTACCGTCCCAAAGAACCCTCATTTGTGTCTCTTATGTCTAGGACTGATATGAGACAATCTAGGACACCCAAGGTTCACAAGAAAGTGGTCAAGGCATGGGTGCCTAAGTCTTGTTTAGTTGATGCTTTAGGTCCCAAGGTTTGGGTACCTAAAACTTCTATTTTTCGAATTGTGTAGGTTATGATTGAGGGGGACCATCTATCAACTTAGTTCGTTGATAGTGGATGCTCCAAACACATGACCGGGGATAGATCATTGTTTACCACACTTCACAAGAAAAGTAGAGGTAATGTTTCATTTGGTAACAATGGTAGTCTTAAGGTCATAGGAATAGGAGACATTCAAATATCCGAATGTCTTAGAATTTCAAATGTCCTTCTAGTCAAGGGGATGAAATTTAATCTCCTAAGTGTGAGTCAATTGTGTGACACGGGTTACACAATTGATTTCCAACCAAGTCAATGTCTAGTTAGACAACATGACACCTTGGACACGGTACTAGTAGGAACAAGAGTAGACAATATTTATCATGTTTCATTTAAAAGTGCTACTAATATTTCGGCTAAGTGTTTCATGTCCAAAGAAGAAGAGTTCACCCTTTGGCACCGGAGGCTAGCATATGTGAACATGAAGAACATCCGGAAGTTGGCCAACAAGGGGTTAGTCCGTGGCTTACCAAGCATCAAGTATGAGAAAGATAAACTCTGTGATGCATGTCAAATGGGTAAGCAAACAAAATCTGCACATAAAGGTAAAAGCACTGTAAGTACTTCTAATGCATTAGATTTACTTCACATGGACCTATTTGATTGTAGTACTATCATATCATTGAATGGAAGTAGATATTGCTTTGTGATCATTGATGATTTCACTAGATATACATGAACTTACTTTTTAAAATATAAGGACCAAACCTTAGATGTTTTCATTTCTTTTTGTAGAAGAGTTGAAAATGAGAAATCATTAACTATTAAGACAATAAGAAGTGATCATGGAGGTGAATTTCAAAATCAAAGGTTTTTAGAATTTTGTCAAGATAGGGGTTATAGACATGAGTTCTCTACTCCTAGAACACCACAACAAAATGGTGTTGTAGAGAGGAAGAACCGTGTACTTCAAGAGGCCGTACGAAGCATGCTTAATAAGTACTCACTCCCGAGTTACTTATGGGCTGAAGCTGTGAATACAGCCTGCTATGTGCAAAATCGGGTCCTCATTCATAGGTTTTTAGGGAAGACTCCCCATGAGCTTTGGTTTGGGAAACCACCCACAGTTAAACACCTTCGGGTGTTTGGTTGTAAGGTGTTTATCCTAAACACCAAGGATCATCTTGGAAAGTTCACGGCAAAGGCTGATGAAGGGATACTAGTCGGGTACTCCCTCGTTAGCAAAGCCTACCGAGTCTACAACAAGAAATCTAAATTAGTTGAAGAGTCTTCTGATGTGGTTTTTGAAGAAATTCCAAAATCAAGTGACCAATCAGAAAATGTAGAAGGAGTCCAACTTGAACTTAGGAGACTAAGTTTGAATGAAACTCCAAGTGTTGTTGATGGTGATGAGTCTGATGACGGTGAACCTAGACCACCCATAGATCAGCCGGATCCTAAGGCTGAACTTGTGTCTAGTGAACCCATTCAAGAAGCACCATCGACACCAAGGCAAACTAGATTAGCCTCTAGTCATCCCCAAGACCAAATTGTTGGAGACATCCATCATGGGGTGAGAACTAGATCATTCTTCCAGAATGAGGCTAATGAAGTTGCCCTAATTTCTGAAATTGAACCTAGAAAAATTGATGAAGCATTAAATGATCCCGATTGGATCATTGCAATGCAAGATGAACTAGGTCAATTTGAAAGAAGTCAAGTTTGGGACTTAGTCCCTAGACTCAAGAAGACCACCATCATTGGAACCAAATGGGTCTTCAAGAATAAATTGAACCATAAGGGAGAAATCATCAGAAACAAGGCACGCTTGGTAGCCAAGGGCTATAGTCAAGTTGAAGGCCTTGATTATGATGAGATGCTCCCGTGGCACGATTAGAGTCCATCCGATTGATGCTAGCATTTGCTACGCATCGTGGCTTCAAATTATTTCAAATGGATGTAAAATCGGCCTTTCTGAATGGTTTGATTAGAGAAGAGGTCTACGTCGAACAACCACCGGGGTTTGAGAATACCGAATTTCCAAACCACGTGTTCAAACTCAAAAAGGCACTTTATGGCCTTAAACAAGCACCCCGGGCTTGGTATGAGCAGTTGTCGACATTTTTAATTGAGAAGGGCTTCGTTAGAGACCAAATAGACCCTACACTATTTCTACGGAGAGATGGTGACAATATATTTGTTGCCCAAGTATATGTCGATGACATAATTTGTGGCTCAAACAATAAGGGCTATTTAAATGAGTTCATTGGACACATGGAGAGTGAGTTTGAGATGAGTCTAGTGGGAGAGTTGACTTTCTTCCTTGGACTTGAAATCAAGCAAACTCGCGATGGTATTCATGTGCACCAATCAAAGTATACACAAGAAATGCTTCGAAAATTCAATATGAGTGATTCAAAGGAGGTAACCACTCCCATGGCCACAAACACAAGATTAGACAATGATGAGAGTGGTAAACCTGTTGACGTGACTCAATATCGAAGCATGATAGGTAGTTTGCTATACCTCACAGCTAGTCGACCGGATATTCTTTTTGCTGTGGGTATGTGCGCTAGGTACCAAGTTTGTGCCAAGGAATCTCACTTAATCGCTGTTAAGCGAATTTTGAGGTATCTCAAAGGCACAATTGGAGTCAGTCTTTGGTACCCCCGTACCGAATCATTTGATTTAATTGGCTATATGGATTCCGACTACGCTGGATGTAAGTTGGACCGGAAGAGCACAAGTGGGGGCTGCCAATTCTTAGGTTTATCCTTAGTAAGTTGGTCAAGTCGGAAGCAACATTGTGTTGCTCTCTCCACGACCGAGGCAGAATATATTGCTATGGGAGAGAGCGTATCACAATTGTTGTGGATGATACATACTTTAGAGAACTGTGGACTGAGTTACAAGGGTGTGCAAGTGTTATGTGATAACATTAGCACAATTAACCTAATCAAGAATCCAGTCCATCATTCTAGGACTAAACACATTGAGGTGCGTCACCACTTCATTAGGGATCATGTAGCTAGGGGAGATATTGTACTCTCACATGTAGAGTCCAAATCAAACCTAGCTGACATTTTTACTAAACCACTCCCCGAAAATGAATTTAGTTTCCTAAGACGGGAGTTGGGAATGTGTCGCGCTTTGTGAATTTCAAATTGCATTCAAACCCTTCATGGTTATTTCGAAATTGTTGGGAAACAATTGGGTAACTTTGGGGACATCTGACACGAACTATAAGGTTTAACAAAACGTTTTTGTTTGCTAGATATGGGGTGAGATGTTAGGATCAACTATTTCTCAAAAT
>JAGFNQ010004278.1:80980-115865 GCA_024364735.1 Boesenbergia rotunda
AGGTGCTACGGATGCTCAGCTAAGAGCTGTAAAAACCCTGTTACTTCGCGGTGCTGTGGATGCCCGAGGTAAGTAGGCATGGTCTGGGTGCTGCGGATGCCCGACCAAGAGTTGTAAAACCCTGTTACCTTGCGGTGCTGCGGATGCGCGAGGTGAGTTGGCTTAGTTCGGGGGCTGCGGATGCCTGACCAAGAGCTGCTAAAACCCTGCTACCTTGTGATGCTACGGATGCCCGAGGTGAGTAGGCTTGGTTTGGGGGCTGCGGATGCCATACCAAGAGGTGATATGAGAATGTGACAGAAGTCATTTTCTTCGTGGCTATCCGGCGAAGACCCGTATAGACGTGCAACGCCCGGCCAACCTCTGAGCTCTAGGTTCTTGAGCCGAAGATCATCCTTGCTGCACTGGTGACCCCTTGGCCCGTGACTAGACTAAAATGATATAACTTGTGGAGATAAAATGGGATCATGTAAATGCATAAGGAGGCAGAGATTAAAGACTCTAAATACCTAAAGGAAAAGAACACAGTGTTCCATTAACAATTCCGGGGTACATTTAGTAGTTACACTCTCAGACAACAAAGCAAAGTACAAGAAGGTACATCTACTATAACTCCTCCTACGAGGTCGACGCTAGTCTTGGCTGGGTCCTCCCAGCCTGCTTAGTCTCGCCTGGAGTCTCCCTTGGGGTCCCTTGCTCCTTGGACTTGATTGCTGCTTGTTAACGTCCTTACTCCTTGAGTCAGGGACGAACACTTGTTCTTTAATTTCCTTGCTCCTCATGTTGAGGACGCATAATACATAAGAAGAAAAGAAAAAAAAGAACTCAAGACAATAAGCCAAAAAACATTTTTTATTGCATTCAAGATGATTACATATCTGGTACATTAAAAAAGCAAGGCCCAGGTCTGGGAAGAGCCTTATATTTCTTGCTCTTCAGGCGAGAGCTCATCCCAAACCTAGCCGATGCTTAGGGCACTCAGATCTGCGTCTGGTTTCAGTAGTTGGGCCTTCTTCAATTGGCTGATGGCACCATTGAAGCACTGTTTCAGGCGCTTCAATACCTGCCCGGCCAAAAGGTTGCCGAACTCATTAGACTGCAGAAATTTGGCCTTGAACTCTGCCCCGGCCTTGGACAGCTAAGCTGCTTGGTCAGTCTTGTGCTTTTGTAGCTCAGCCTCAACCTCCTTCATGGCAGCTTTCAACTCTACTACCTCCCAAGACAGGCGATCATGAGCCCCCAGTGGTTCCTTGAGTTTCTGAGAAATGGCCGAAGCCTTATCCTTGGCCCAAGTGGCTTCCTCCTAGAGGTCTGATACGTATGCAGCTGCCAGCTCTATCTCCGATACTTGAGTAGCTAGCCGGTGCTCCTGTTCTTCTGATCCTCTAGAGCCTTCTTTGAGGACTCTAGGAGCTGGACACTAGCAGACAACTCCTCCTTCTGAGCCTGAAGTTGCTCCCGCTCCTGGTCAGTTTCTGCAGGTCATCGGAGAGGACCTGGTTCTTTTCCGACAGAGTGCACTCCCGGAGGTGGTAACCGTGCAAATTTTCCTCAGAGGCCAATAAGGTGTTGAGGCAATGATCTACCTTCACCCTCAGCGCCTTGCTGACCTCCAGCTACAGGAGGCCCACCTCGTGGGCACGACCAGCTTCCGCTTCTGAAGCTGCCACTCATCGGAGGAGGACTTCAGTAACCCCTCGGGAGCACAACAAGCGGCTCGTAGCCACACAGTTGGAAGCGACCTACAATGTGGAAGAAAAAGAGTTAGAAGTGTGTAACAAAATAAGAGAAAGAGGAGAAAGTTAAAGGGAAATACTATCAGTCGTGACTGGTGCAGCATGCCCAGATACCTGGCCGACCCAGCCGACCTCCCCGGCTAAACAGGAGGGGGGAGAAGTTCCTCTGCAGCTCGGGTCGATGAGCCAGGGACCTTTGTGGGGTCGGGGGTGTCTACCTCCGAGTTGGATGCCACCTGGTGTCTGCGACTTTTGGAGGGGGAGGCTTTTATCCAGAGGCATCAGCAACCTTTGGCTGTCACTTTCTTCACCCCCGGGACCTTCTGGTGGGTGTGAGACACATCGGGAAGCACCTCCTTGCCTCGCCCAGTAGTTGGAGTAGCAGTCAAGGCGGCTCGATCAGGGTCGGCCAGATCAGCGGAGATCCCAGAAGGAGGAGAGGGCGTCTTCTGAAGGCGCTGGGACAAAGACACCATGTCCTCCTCGTCAGCGATTGGGGGAAGCTCCGAAGTCGAGATTTTCCTCAACCTCTTCAATGGAGCTTGCTTGTGGGCGAGGCGTCGGCTTCCAACCAGACGCACCGACCACTCTTGGATAAGGGGAAGGCCCTAGCCGACCCAATCCCACCTTCTCTAGTGCACTGTGTTGGGACCAGGTGCATGTTGATAAGGATACGGGTTCGTAAAATTCAATATTTTTACGTGCAGCGGAAGAATTAGCATAAAATAATTTTCTAAATTATTTTAACCACGTATCTAGCATGCAACCTTATGGTGTGTTGACATAATCATAAATTAAAAACTTAACGGAAAAGTAAACTAATTTACATTATACCTCTCGTAACTCGAAGTAAGGGACGAGATCCAACCGTAGCGTCCCTTGGAAGCTCCGCCTCTATTCGCGTCTACGCCGAGTTCTCTTCGGGATGACTTCGCAAAGTCACGAGTTTTGTGCCGACGAGAACTACTAGATTCTCTATAGGCACAACAAGAATGATCAAGAGAGGAAAGGGAAACTAACCACCAAGAAAACGGAATCGAATTCCGGGAAGAGAGGAGTCGCTATCCGCTTCTTCTTCTTCTTGTTTCGTTTCTCCTTCTTCTTGAAGCTCACGGCAACCACCTTGATGAGAGGATGCGCCGGCCCTAGGGTTGGTGTGCGCCGGCCCTAGGGATGATGAAGGGCACCGGCCCTAAGGGGAATAGAGAAGGAGAAGAGAGGAATTAAAGAGAGAGAGGGAGAGAATAATTAATCTCTATCAATTATTCATTAAGAATCAAAGGCTTCCCTTTGGTTCCTTATATAGTTGCTTCTCCCTTGCCAAGTCTCCTCTTTAACGGAATTCACGGAATTAGTTATCATAAGAATTTTATCTTATAAAATTTCTTATGACTTATTCCGTTAAGCCTAGTCTTATTATAACTAATTTATAATAAAAACAAATTATTCTTCTCTTTAAATTATGGAATAAAATTTTATAAGAAATTTATAAACTTTCTTATTATGGAAAAATCAATTCTTAATTGATTTTATAAAATTAAAATAAACCAATTCATGGATTATTTTAACTTCCATAAAAAGAATAAATTTCTATAAATTTATTTATATAAATTTCTTTATACAAATTTATTTATCCATAATTTATAAAATAAATCGCGCTAGATTTATTTTATTGATTAAACCAAAATTAATTGGTTTTTCTCCCTTTAGGTGGCCGGCCAACCAAGGAGGGTTTGCACCCTCTTTGGCCGGCCAAACCGAGCCGAACCAACGTGAATTAAACTCATTTAATTCGCCCAAAAAGCCTTCAAAAGACTTAGCCATTTTTAGCTTCCATTGCGCCTCTGATTAACTCAGATTCGACTTATTTCTCTTGATCGGAAAATCTAATTTTCAACTCGTTTTAAATCCCTCGGATTACTCGTAGTGCGTGTGACTAAATAGACTTTCGATTTATGTTGGCAGTCTATAATTAACCCATTAATTATAGAACGATCATGAGTGGCACCTAGTAGTACATCATGATCCCCAATTAATCGAAAGATCAATGGTTTGACCTCAGAAGAAATTACTCTGAAACCCTTCAGCAGCTCTAATGAATCGTGCCCCATTCCATTCACCATCTTATACCCACTTGGTTCAGGACACGGTCTATTTGTGTCAGTCCCCACTAGGCTGACTACGTCACACCTAGCCCAAGTAATGTCTTTCTCGTCCTTTGGATTTCTAATTACTCTCATGTATTTAAGAGACTCGCACTCTTAACATGATATACTCTGGCCAGAGGTTTTGAGTAACAATCCGACGATAGGCCTGGGTATACATCTCCTCGCAAGGAGTGGTGAATCCTTTGTAGGCTGTTCAAACATCTTCGGGCACTTCGGCTCATACCCAATCATCCTGGGTCCACACCTCCTTGGAGATGCTTGCTTAAGATGTTAAAGTATAAGTCTCCATGACCAAGATGACTTGAACACCGCAAGTCAAAGGAACATCGCACTTAAGCTGCAGTAAGAACTTCATTGACATATCGTTATAGATAACCATATGAAGTTTTACAGCTAGTCACTCCAATGAACTAGTTCCCTTAACTAGCATCCATGTTTATCTCCGGACATCCCAATGTCACCAGCCAGTGAAAATCAGCTGATTAGAGAATAACCCATGCTAGTCTCATCAGAATTGATAGTGTCCGTTTTTATCAATTCATCGACTAGGGATAATTTCAATACTTCACAATTGCACATTAGAGATAATCAATAGTTGTGATCCCATCACAAATTCTCTTATGCTGTGAGTTGTATTGCGGACATTCAGTAGATGAGTTTAAGATCCCAATCAAATACACAAAACATGTATACTCAAATAGTGAATTATCATTTATTAATATAAATGTTTACATCATAAGGCGATTGCCTTAGGACACTTCTCTCATATCACTAACACACTGCCCCTTCTCCCAGTAGATTCTCGAGGACCCAGTCCCCAAGCACCTCCGGTTCTTCACCATACCAGAGTATGCTAGAATGTCCGACCCCAAAGAGAATCTAATGAAGTTCAAGAGTGCGGCCCTGCTGCACCAATACTCGAAAGGCGTAATGTGCCGAACCTTCTTAACCACGCTCTCAGGGCCGGCCCAGCGATGATTCGATCGACTTCCGAATGGGTCTGTAATGAGCTTTGAGGAGCTTAGGAGGATATTCCTCCAACACATCGCTAGTAGCCGGAGGCATCACAAGACGAGCCTCAATCTATTCGCACTGAAGCATGGCCCGAATGAGTCACTCCGGGCCTACATCAAGAGATTCAACGGAGTGGCACTAGACGTGCCGATCGCGACACCTGAGGTGCTGATCAGTGCCTTCTCCCAAGGACTACAGGAGGGAGGCTTCTTTCGCTCACTGATCCGGAAGCTTCTGAAGGATTACGACAACCTGCTAGGAAAGGCTGTCAAGTACATTAATATGGAGGAAGCGCAAGCAGCTCGAAAAAAGGAGACGGTCAGCACGCCGACCCCGAGCCCCGCTCAAAACAGACGATCCCCAGGCGGGCCCATCCGCAGCCTGCGAGGAGCAATCGTCCGGGCGGGAATGGAGCGTAGGCATGTACAACAGGTGGCCCAGGGGTGTTTGCCGACCCGCTGGAAACCCTACTGTGCGTTCCACCAAAGCAACATGCACAACACAGAGGAGTGCCAACAGGCAGGCAGAGGTCGGGCTCCTGTCGCGAGAGGATGAGGGCGTCAGGCAGCTCTTAGACGCGGCTCGGGCCGAGGAAGTCCGGTAGCTGTCCCAGCAGTCGGGGAACCTAGGCGGAACACCCCGACTGCCCGTAACTTGTTCCCACCAGAGGAGCAAGTCGAGTCTGAAGAAATGGATGAGGAGCAGGTCAATCGACAGAATGCTGTCCAAGGAGGGGTTCACGTGATCTCGAGCAGGCCTACCGGGGGAGATTCCAACCGAGCCCGGAATTCACAGGTGCGTCGACTAAAAATTCACCAAGTCGGCACGAGCACCGTTCAGGCGCAAGGGCCCCAGATCAGCTTCAGGCCGCAAGATTTACAGGGGCTGGAAGTCCTGCATAATGATGCCCTAGTCATCACCGCCATGATCGCCAACTACCAAGTCCACCGAACCATAGTGGACATCGGCAGCTCGGTCAACATATTGTACAAGAAAGCCTTTGACCAATTGCAGATCGAGCCATCCCAGCTGGAGTTGGTGGTCACGCTGTTGTTCGGGTTCACTAGGAACCAGGTACAGCCGATCAGGCAGATTTGCTTAGCCATTTCCTTAGGCGAGGAGCCATTGAAGAGAACAAGATGGTCCACCTTCCTGATAGTGGACGCCCCCTCGGCCTACGATGCGATCTTGGGCCGACCGACCCTCAACGAGTTCCGGGCAGTCACCTCGACCTTCTACCTTAAGATCAAGTTCCTGATCGGCGATAAGGTTGGGGAGGTTAGAGGAGATCAGAGGGTGGCCCGCCGATGCTACATGTCCGGATTGAGAGTCAGAAGGCTCAATGTACATCCACTAGCTGCAACATGGTACAATCCTCTCCTTGGGCCAAGCTGCATGAAGATAAGGAGGAGGTTTAGCTGCTTCCCGACTGGCGGAGGCCCGAGTCAAGATAGCCGCAGGTCTACTAAGTCAACTAAAGGAGCCGCTGCGGGAGTGCTTGACTAGGAACCAGGATGTGTTCGCTTGGTCAGTAAGGGAGCTGCAGGGTATCCGACTGGAGGTGGCCGAGCACCGCCTGCACGTGTACCCCAATGCTAGGTCGGTTAAGTAGAGGAAGAGAGATTTCAGCATGGAACAGAATAAAGTCATCCGAGCTAAGATCGAGAAGTTACTGGAGGCCGGGCACATTCGAGAGGTCCAATTTCCGGTCTGGCTAGCCAACGTGGTCCTGATGGCTAAGCCCGACAACAAGTGGGGGTTTGCATCGACTTCCGAGATCTCAACTGAGCCTGCCCAAAGGATTGTTATCCTTTGCCTCGAATCGACCAGATGGTCGACTCGATCACCGGGAGTGAGCTCATCTACATGCTGGACGCGTATCAGGGTTATCACCAGGTGCCCCTGGCGGTCGAGGATTAAGAAAAAGTCAACTTCATCAAAGCTAATGGCACGTATTGCTACACGGCCATGCCGTTTGGACTGAAGAACATTGGAATCACCTACCAACGAATGATGAACAAGGTCTTCCGGTCACAGATTGGCCGGAACATCGAGGTATATGTGGTCGACATATTGATCAAGTTAAGCTGAGCGGCGGACCTGGTGGCAGACGTGGAGGAGACCTGTCAGACCTTGTGCAGATATGGGCTCAAACTGAACCTGGCCAAGTGTCTTTTTGGGGCTCGGAGTAGAAAATTCCTTGGGTACATAGTCATCGAGAGGGGGATTGAAGCCAACCCGAACATGGTTAAGGCCCTGCTCGACATGCCTCCACCACAGAATCTCAGGGAGGCGTAGAGGCTCACTGGGCGTATCACAGCCCTATCCTGCTTCATCTCTCAATCTGCCGAGCGAGGGTTGCCTTTCTTCAAGACCCTCCGCCGAGCCACCATGTTCCAATGGGATGCCGACTGCGATAAGGCGTTCGAAGAATTAAAGATATATTTGGCTGAGTTGTCAGTATTGGCCAAGCCTGAGGCCGGAGAGGTGTTGTATGTGTATTTGGTGGCCTCGGCTGAGTCGGTCAATATGGTGTTAGTCAGACAGGATGGAGCCGAGCAAAAATTGGTGTATTTCTTCGCTCATCTATTGAAGGGTGCCAAATGCCGATATACGACACTCGAAAAATTAGCCTATGTTCTGTCGTTAATTGCTCGAAGGATTCGACCATATTTTCTGGCACACCCTATCGTGGTCCTGACCAATAGCAACCTAGGATGAGTAGCTTCAAACCTAGAGTCGTTATGACGACTGATCAAGTGGACAACCGAGCTGAGTGAGTACGACATCCAGTATCAAGCTCAACCAGCTATTAAAGCACAAGCCTTGGCTGATTTCCTAAGTGAGCTGTACTCGGAAGAAGTTGAAGAAGCTTGGCATGTTTATGTGGATGGGTCGTCAGCTCGGTAGGGCAGTGGAATTGGCATTCTAATGGTCTCTCCCAAGGGAGAACAGTTGCACCTATCGGTCCGACTGGAGTACCGAGCCACAAACAATGAAGCCCTCATCGTTGGAGCAAGCGGCTAAGAACGTGGGCGTCGCTCGGGTAGTACTATACTCGGATTCTCAGTTGGTCACTCAGCAGATCGCCGGTCGGTTCAAGGTTAATAGCGGCCGGTTATAAGCCTTCGTGGAAGCCTATGAAAAGCTGAAGGCTGGGTTCCAGGAAGTCTAGCTGTAGAAGATCCCGAGAGAGAGCAACCTATGGGTGGATGAGTTACCCAAGTTGGCTAGGTCGATAGGTTCCTGGGTACTTCCTCAACCAAGTAGTCAGATAATGATGGTGATGCACATCGAACAACAGGCTGAGTTGGAGCTTAAGACAGATTGGAGGGTATCGCTCATTGCTTACTTAACAAATGGGGTCCTCCTAGCCGACCGAGAGGAGGCCCAACTCCTGAGAAAGCGAGCGGCCCAATACTCAATGGTTGGGGACGCGCTGTACAAAAGAGCCTTCGCCTGACCTCTGCTTAAGTGTTTGGGCGAAGAAGATGCCGAATACGTCTTGAAGGAAATACACATGGGGGTCTTGGGAGCCACGCCGGATATTACTAGCCGACCCTGCAGAAGGACGCTGATCGACTGGTCTCCATTTGCTTAGCCTTTCAAAAGCACCATAACCTCCCTCACCGATCGGTGGAGATGATGAAGGCGTCAGTGGTCTCCTACCCATTCGATCAGTGGCGCATGGACATAGTGAGGCCTTTCCCGACCGTTGTCGCTCAGAAAAGGTTCCTATTGGTAGCAGTGGATTATTTCTCCAAGTGGATCGAAATCAAGGCCTTGGCACGCATCACCGAGCAGGCCGTTATCAAGTTTTTGTGGACAAACATCTTGTGCCGGTATGGGATTCCCACAAGCTGGTCTCGGATAACGGAAGACAATTCTAGGGTCGACAGATACAGGAATGGTGCTCGACCTATGGTATTCAGCAAGCATTCACCTCTGTGGAGTATCCCAAGAGCAATGGCCAAGCAAAAGTGGACAATTGGGAAATTTTGAGTGGCCTGAAGACTAAGCTCGACCACGCGGCCGGCACTTAGGTCGATGAGTTGCCGAGTGTCCTGTGGGCTCAATGAACTACGTCGAGAGAAACTACAGGCCATACATCCTTCCAGTTGGTCTACGAAAGCGAGGCTGTGGTGCCTATCGAAGTCAGGTGCGAGTCCGACCGGTGGAAGGCTTATGATGAAGATAACTCAGAAAGAAGGCCGTTGGAGCTGGACCTGATCGAGGAAATCCGAGAGAAGACATCCACTCAGATGTTTGCCTATCGCCAAAGAATGCAGCAAAGGTATAATCGGAAGGTATTACTGAGGGCATTCCAGGTCGGCGACCTCATATGGAAAAGGATCAAGCCGGTCGGAGATGTCAGCAAGTTAGAGACTCAGTGGGGAGGACCCTTCAAGGTCACCCAGAAGCTAACCTCTGGAGCATACTACCTCAAGAACGAGCAAGGAAAGAAGTTGGATCGACCATGGAGTGCTATTCATCTCCAGCCATATCGAGAGTCAGAGTGAGGGCCTGTGACATAATTATACTTCATAACTATGTAAGGATAGTAGAAGGCCAAGATTCTCATATAACATGCAGGCACTCCGGATATGTGGGCATGCTCCTACACACCCCTCGGCTCGGCTCCCGGCCCGGACGCGTGGCGACCCACGCTCCCTGGGATTTAGCCGATCGAGTGTCCAGACTCTCATCTCTGAGCGAGTTATAAGTGAGCATGCTCCCACGCACCCCTCAGCTCGGCTCCCGGCTCGGACGCTTGGCGACCCACTCTCCCTGGGATTTAGACAAAGGAGTGTCCAGACTCTCGCCTCTGAGCGAGTTATAAGTGGGCATGCTCCCACGCACCCCTCAGCTCGGCTCCCAGTTCGGACGCGTGGCAACCCACTCTCCCTGGGATTTAGCCAACCGAGTGTCTAGACTCTCGCCTCTGAGCGAGTTATAAGTGGGCATGCTCCCACGCACCCCTCGGTTCGGCTCCCGGCCTGGACGAGTGGCGACCCACGCTCCCTAGGATTTAGCCGACTGAGTGCCCAGACTCTCGCCTCTGAGCGAGTTATAAGTGGACATCCTCCCACGCACCCCTCGGCTTGGCTCCCGGCTAGGATGCGTGGCGACCCATGCTCCCTGGGATTTAGCCGAACGAGTGTCCAGACTCTCGCCTCTAAGCGAGTTATAAGTGGGCATGCTCCCACGCACCCCTCGACTTAGCTCCTAGTCTGGACACGTGGCAACCCACTCTCCCTGGGATTTAGACGACCGAGTGTCCAGACTCTCGCCTCTGATTGAGTTATAAGTGGGCATGCTCCCACGCATCCCTCGGCTCGGCTCCCGGCTCGGACGAGTGGGGGCCCACGCTCCCTGGGATTTAGCCGACCGAGTGTCCAGACTCTCGCCTCTGAGCGAGTTATAAGTGGGCATGCTCCCACGCACCTCTCGGCTCGACTCCCAGTCAGGACGCGTGGCAACCCACTCTTCCTGGGATATAGTCGACCGAGTGTCCAGACTCTCGCCTCTGATCGAGTTATAAGTGGGCATGCTCCCACGCACCCCTTGGCTCGGCTCCCGGCCCGGACGCGTGGCGATCCACACTCCCTAGGATTTAGCCGACCGAGTGTCTAGACTCTCGCCCTGATCGAGTTATAAGTGGGTATGCTCCCACGCACCCCTCAGCTTGGCTCCCGGCCCGGACGCGTGGTGACTCACGCTCCCTGGGATTTAGCCGACCGAGTGTCCAGACTCTCACCTCTGAGCGAGTTATAAGTGGGCATGCTCCCACGCACCCCTCGGCTCGACTCTCGGCCTGGACGCATGGCGATCCACGTTTCCTGGGATTTAGCCGACCGAGTGTCCAGACTCTCGCCTCTAAGCGAGTTATAAGTGGGCATGCTCCCATGCACCCCTCGGCTCAGATCCCGGCCCGGAGGCGTGGCGACCCACGCTCCCTGGGATTTAGCCGACCGAGTGTCCAGACTCTCGCCTCTGAGCGAGTTATAAGTGGGCATGCTCCCACGCACCCCTCGGCTCGGCTCCCGGCTCGGACGCGTGGTGACCCACGCTCCCTGGGATTTAGCTGAACAAGTGTCCAGACTCTCGCCTTTGAGCGAGTTATAAGTGGGCATGCTCCCACGCACCCCTTGGCTCGGCTCCCAGTCCGGACGCGTGGCAACCCACTCTCCCTGGGATTTAGCCGACTGAGTGTCCAGACTCTCGCCTCTGATTGAGTTATAAGTGGGCATGCTCCCACGCACCCTCGGCTTGGCTCCCGGCCCGGACGAGTGGCGACCCACGCTCCCTAGGATTTAGCCGACCGAGTGTCCAGACTCTCACCTCTGATCAAGTTATAAGTGGGCATGCTCCCACGCATCCCTCAGCTCGACTCTCCGCCCGGACGCATGGCAACCCACCCTCCCCGGGATTAAGCCGACCGAGCATCTCAACTCTAAGCCTTCTGAGCAAATGACATCATACTTGGCCCGACTCCCCGACCGGACGCGTGGCAACCCAGGCTCCCCGGGGTCAAGCCGACCAAGTGCATAAACCTCGCCTCCTGAGCAAGCAATTCTATATGGGGCTCGGGTTCCCTCAGTGGGCGCATGGTGACCCACGTTCCTCAGAAGTTCCCCGACCGAGTGTGCTAGCTCTCACCTTCTGAGCATGCAAAGTTATAATTGGGAGAGTACGGGGTGATCTCCGTTCCTTAAATGTAATATGACCATGTGTGCTTAGTCCCCCGAGCGGGTATACGACGTAAAGGCTAATCCTTAGCCTTAACCTAATCGAATTTGACGCTCTTTGGTCAGGTCAGTCGTTAACTTACCTGAGTCGACCTCATGAAGAATGGAGTATGGTGGGGGCTCGAGTATTGTCCGGGCCGCCAACACTTAGAAATAAAAAGATAATGAGCACACTTGACAATGCATAGAAGAAAGTGGACTTGAATTAAAATTGATTTCAGTACAAAAACGAGGTGAAGCCGCTAAAGGAAAACAAAAAGATAAAGAAATCAAAACCTCGACCCTCACTTGAAGGGTCGGAAGACCTCCTCCACCGTCTGCTGGGTTAGGCTGGCCAACTTGATGGTGCTGACTGGGAGGTGGGCGGAAGGTGCCCTCCCTGCTTAAGCTGCTCAAATATGCTGAGCATCTGTTGTTTAAGCAGAGGTCGCAACCTTTAGGACAACTTGTGGCTAAATTCCATAGAATTCAGGTATTCTACCCACCAAGCATCCCACCGAGCTACCTCGCCCGCCTTATAAGCTCGAAGCTCTTCGAGCTCAGACTAGGCAACCCCCACGCAGCACCATCAAGCTGACTAGGAAGCTACCTCGGCCGTAGTCTGGGCATTGAGCTCCTCCGCCATCTGCTGGGTCAGGCGGCTTAGCTCCTCCGCCTGGGCATTGAACTTGGCATCCCGACTCACCATCTGAGTCACCAGGGAGTCGGTCTTCTCAGCCTGGGCGGATACCTCCTGCTCCTTGGCCGCCAACTTGGACCGCAGGGACTCGGATTACCGAGTCACCTCATTGAGCTCTGCCTTCGTCTTCTGCAACTCCTCTTGTGCCTTAGCCTTGAGAGCCCAGGCCTTGCTCTCCGTGTGCTCGACCTAGGAGACTCAGAGGAGTGCTTGGGTGATCACCGTGTCCCCTGAGGCAATCTGAGACTGGGACACCTCCAGTTGCTCCTTCGAGTGGGCCAGTCGGTCTTGCAGAGCAATGACCTCTACCCTTAGGCCGTTGAGGGTGGATTCATCAGAGACTAGCTGGGTGTGTCGGAGTCGGGCCTCCAGGTTTGCTACTCGCCGCTCGGCCCGTAGTCTGGCCTTGGAATGCGTCAGCATGGTCATGGACACGCTGTAGCAGGTGCCCCAAAGCTGCAAAACACAAAATAGATCTTCAATACTGAGTTGTGGAAAACATAGGAAAAAGACTCTTAACCGATATACAGATGCCAGTTTCCAAACAGATAAGGATGACTTCAAATCTCAGTCTTGATACGTATTTACTTTGAATGGAGGCGCAATAAGTTGGAAGAGTTCCAAACAAGACATCGTAGCAGATTCTACCACGGAAGCACTCTGGATCAAGAGGTTTGTCTCAAAACTTGGTGAGGTTCCAACCATTGATGAAGCAATACCGGTTTATTGCGACAACAATGGAGCTATTGCACAAGCAAAGGAACCAAGGTCTCATTAGCGATCCAAACACGTGCTTCACCGCTATCATCTGATCAGAGAGATTATAAGTAGGAATGATATACAAATTGAGAAAATTCCCACTGAAAGGAATTTAGCGGATCCTTTAACTAAGGCCTTGCCTTAGAGCAAGTTTGAGGGTCATGTTAGAGCCTGTGGTATTGGATACCGTAGCGATTGGCATTAGGCCAAGTGGGAGTTTGTTAGTATTATGAGAGAAGTGTCCTAAGGCAATCGCCTTATGATTGTAAACATTTATTTTAATAAATGAAAATTCACTATTTGAGTATACATATTTGTGTATTTGATTGGGATCTTAAACTCATCTACTGAATGTCCACAATACAATTCACAGCATAAGAGAATTTGTGATGGGATCACAACTAGTGATTATCTCTACATGTGCAATTGTGAAGTATTGAAACTATCCCTAGTCGATGAATTGATAAATACGGACACTATCAATTCTGTTGAGACTAGCATGGGTTATTCTCTAATCAGCTGATTCTCACTGACTGGTGACATTGGGATGTCCGGAGATAAACATGGATGCTAGTTAAGGGAACTAGTTCATTGGAGTGACTGGCTGTAAGACTTCATATGGGAATCTACATGTAGATATGTCAATGAAGTTCTTACTGCAGCTTAAGTGCGATATTCCTTTGACTTGCGGTGTTCAAGTCATCTTGGTCACGGAGACTTATACTTTGACATCTTAAGCAAGCATCTCTAAGGAGGTGTGGACCCAGGATGGTTGGGTATAAGCCGATGTGCCTGAAGATGTTTGAACAGCCTACAAAGAATTCACCACTCTTTGCGAGTAGATGTATACCCAAGGCCTATCGTCGGATTGTTACTCGAAGCCTCTGGCCAGAGCATAACATGTTCCGAGTATGAATCTCTAGGAAACATGAGAGTAATTAGAATCCGTTGGACGAGAAAGACATTACTTAGGCTAGGTGTGACATAGTCAGCCTAGTGGGGACTGACACATAAAGACCGTGTCCTGAACCAAGTGGGTATAAGATGGTGAAGGGAATGGGGCACGATTCATTAGAGCTGCTGAAGGGTTTCAGAATTACTTCTGAGGTCAACCGTTGATCTTTCGATTAATTGGGGGTCATGATGTACTACTAGGTGCCACTCATGATCATTCTAGAATTAGTTGATTATAGACGGCCAACATAAATCGAAAGCCTATTTAGTCACACGCACTACGAGTAATCCGAGGGATTTAAAACGAGTTGAAAATTGGATTTTCCGATCAAGAGAAATAAGTCGAATCTGAGTTAATCAGAGGCGCAACGGAAGCTAAAAATGGCTAAGTCTTTTGAAGGCTTATTGGGCGAATTAAATGAGTTTAATTCGTGATGGGTTCGGCTCGGTTTGGCCGGCCAAAGAGGGTGCCAACCCTCTTTGGTTTGGCCGGCCACCACTTGGGGAGAAACCAATTTATTTGGTTTAATTAATAAAATAAATCTAGCGCGATTTGTTTTATAAATTATGGATAAATAAATTTGTATAAAGAAATTTATATAAAGAAATTTATAGAAATTTATTCTTTTTTATGGAAATTAAAATGATCCATGGAATGGTTTATTTTAATTCTATAAAATCAATTAAGAATTGATTTTACCATAATAAAGAAAATTTATAAATTTCTTGTAAAATTTATTCCATAATAAAAGGAGAGATGTATTTGTTTTATTATAAAATTAGTTATAATAAAACTTGGTTTAAACGGAATAATTCATAAAAAAAATTTATAGGATAAATTTCTTATGAAAAATTCCGTTAAAGGGGAGACTTGGCAAGGGAGAGGCTACTATATAAAGGAACCAAGGCTAGGCTTGATTTCCTTAATAGATTGATCAAGAG
Organism: Boesenbergia rotunda; assembly: GCA_024364735.1. NCBI lineage: Eukaryota > Viridiplantae > Streptophyta > Magnoliopsida > Zingiberales > Zingiberaceae > Boesenbergia > Boesenbergia rotunda. The sequence continues at coordinate 95,982 of JAGFNQ010004278.1, forward strand.
ATTAACTCTCTCTATAACTCTCTCTCTCTCTAGGGTCGGCGCCCTTTCTCTCTCTAGGGCTGGCTCTCTCTCCTCCCCTAGGGCCGACGCAAGCACCTAGGGTGCCCGTGAGTTTCCTCCACCAAGTTCGTGCCGAAGAAGAAGAAGAAGCAGATCGCGACTCCTTCCTTCCTTTCCCGGAATTTTGATTCCGTTACTTGGTGGTTAGTTTCCTATCTTCTCTCTTGATCTTCTAGTTGTGCCTTTAGAGAATCTAGTAGTTCTCGTCGGCACAAAACTCGTGACTTTGCGAAGTCATCCCGAAGAGAACTCGGCGTGGACGCGAATAGAGGCGGAGCTTCCAAGGGATGCTACGGTTGGATCTCGTCCCTTTCTTCGAGTTACGCGAGGTACAAAGTAAATTAGTTTACTTTTCCTTAAAGTTTTAATTTATGATCATGTCCACACATCATAAGGTTGCATGCTAGATACGTGGTTAAAATAATTTGAGAAATTATTTTATGCTAATTCTTCCGCTGCACGTAAAAATTTAAAATTTTACGAACCTGTATCCTTGTCAACATGCACCCGGACCCAACACGGATATCCAAGCAGTTAGCCAACTTGGGGCCGAGGTGGTATTTACGAAGAAGAAACATTCCTTCCAACCCTTATTTGAGGTTGAAAGTTTTGATAGAAAGGAGGTTTTAGCTCGGGCTTGAAAGAATTCGCCCGACTCTTATTTCTTACGATAGAAGAAATAATAGAAGACTTTCGGGCTGAAGAGAAATTTTATATAAAGAAAAGATGATCATCGACCCGCAGATCAATTGGATGGTGTTCGGGGCTAATTGAGATAGAGGGATTTGAAAGAAATGACAAATAGAAGAAATGAAAGGGTTGATCGGGAAACGCCGCCTGGCCTGCAGGTGGTCTTGGGAGATGGTTATATAGCTAAGGGGAGAGGTCTCAGGTCGGTTGGTCGGATCGGGAAGGCGAAGTCGATAGTCAGAAGAGATGTGGTAGTCAAATTGAATCTGGTCAAGGTCATGGTGGTGGAGCTCGGACACCATGGTGGTGTACCATGGGTCCAAGTGAGAAGAAGAGGAATCCATAAAAGTGGCGAAGGGAGGAAGACTCACCGAGTAAGAAAGAGCTCATCGGAGAAGATGAACAGAAGGCGAGCACCGTCAGAAGTCACCAGAACCCTAGCAGAGCGAGCACCAGCAGCAGTTCGGCGTCGGAAGTAAAAAAGCGATGGTAAAAAGCTACAGGGTAAAGACCTATTTATAGGGTCGAGCGGGCAACGCCGACTGTCCGATGGTGATATGGAGAAAAGGCAGGAGAGGATCTGGGTCGTCTGATCAAACCCGAGGTAATTCTTGAGGCGAGGCGGCACACATGCGCGCCAATCATTCGCTGAGTCAGGCTGCAGACACTTTGTTATTCTGGTGACCAATAGCCAGCCGACACGTGACCCTAGCAATTAATGCGGGAATTAAGGAAGAAGATTCGAATCGGCCCGGTCCAGGTCGGGAACAAGACTGAAAAGACAGGTGAGTGATGTTAGTAATCTGATCGAGCAAGCCGGTCGGGGCTATTTGCAAGGGTCGGTCGGGTGAGTAAAACCCCTCAGGCGCGCCAGGCTCGCTTTAAACTAGTAGTCCAGTTAGCCGGACTCGTGCCTCCTTCGACTAGACTCGAAGGGGATGCTTATGATCCCGGCCTAGCTCACGTGTAGCTCGGTCGGCCAGCCTGGCGCCATGTCAGGATAGGTTGAGGCCAGGGTCCAGGCGAGCCGAGTCACCTGAGCAAGCGGCCGGGCGGATACAACCTGACCCAACCCACTTGGAAACATCGAGTGTCCGACCTCGACCGACCTGAATACGACATTAAAGGATACCGCCTGCCGAGCCGGAGAATTCCCGAGCCAGAGAATTCCCGTGCCTCTAACTACCTGACCTTATGCCCAGTCGAGTTGATCAAACCTGAGCACTCAATGACTCAGAAAGCACATCGACTGAATCTTGGAAGTAGTGTCTGTATGACTAGATTTCACTCGAAGCCGCCGGTCAGCGCTCCCAGTCGGGATTTGTTGCAACCCCCCATGGACACTTACTCTCTAACACAACATTAACAGGGATGGTGCAGGAGTCAGTGCAGGCCTGACACCATTCGTGCCCGAATCGCGAGTATCTCGCTGACACAGTAATCCTCCTGCCATATCTTGCACTCCGTACTACGACCACCTATGCTTGTGTCAGATCGAGTGGCGTCTGGTATCGCCTGTCAGCGAGCTGATAGCATCCCTTATCCTGCTCCGCATGAGACACCATACCCTACCCCCGCATAAGACAAAGAGTGGCAGGCGAGGACAGAAGCTGTCAACTCCCTCGGCTATATAAGCCCCTCCGAATTCCGCTTCGCAAGTATGCGCACGATAGTGTTTTTCTACTGTTCCATTACTTTTGTTCTCTTCTCTCACGAGGACTGACTTGATCGTCGGAGGGCCTTGCCGGGGACTTTTCCCGGCGGGTTACTAATGGTCCCTTTCTTGCAGGTCGGAGCCAGCATAAGCAGTACTTAGCCCGCTTCACTCTTGGGAGTCCACCTCACTCTGCGACAGGATCAGATTCTTTGGCTAAATCACAATCTAGGGTTAAGACATTAAAAGGAGAACTTAAGTCTATTAGGAATAATACATGTATGCATAGTGAATCAAGCATGCCTAAGGAAGAAAATAAGAATTTAAGAAATCAAGTTATTGATTTACGAACATGTTTAGAGAAATTTACAAATGGATCAAAGTATCTTGAAATGATTCTTAGCAGTTAAAGAGTCGTCTACAATAAGGTCGGATTTGTTGGGGCAATATGTGGTCCGGAGTGACCATGTGTTTTGATGTTTGGGCAAAGGGTTTATGTTAGGTTTCCCTTGTATTCTAATATGTGTATGTTGAGTGTGCAGGATGTACAGGTTACACATATGGACTTAGCTGGACGACCTTGGTACGGTGAAGCGTGGCATGGATGTAGGGTATGGCTTGGTGAGTTTCCTAAGCGAATACCTGGTTGATTCGAGAGACCTCTCCACGCCTACGGATTAAAAATTAATCCGAGTGGAGACCCGTCTCCCATCAACCGTCTCGTGCCGTATCGAACGATCCAAATTACAACTTAGCCAATTACCAAAATCGGCCTTATAATTTGCTCGACCGTTCGACCGTGGAAAAGGCGACGAGTTGATAGCCAGCTTTTGTGTTTATGGTTGGGGTCCAGTTAACAATTTATTCATTAAGATTCGGAATCATAATAATAAACTATTAAACATAAAAAGACGAGACTAACAATCATGGCACATAAAAGACATAAGGAAATACAAAGGAGCATAGGAAGAGATATACCTTCCTGATCACCTCGCGGTCTTCTACCTTATGTCCCTCCCTTCACGGACGTTGTGTGAGCGATGATCTACCACGATCCGAGATCACCAAGAGCTCCAAAAGAATCCCTTCTTCTAGCCGATCAAAACCCTAGCCACTAGGGTTAGCGCCGCCGGCCCTCTATCCTCTCCCTTTGCGCCGTCGACCGCCGGAGCCGACTCCAAGCCCTCCGGACCAGCAGCGCACCTCGAGAGGAAGGTGAAGAAGAGGAAGAAAGAGATAGAGAACCTTCTTCCTTACCCACATAGGTCGAAACCCTCCTTCTCCTTCACCCTTGCGGCGCCGCCGCACCCTCCACTTGTGCCGCCTTCCACTGCCCGCCGACCACTCCTCTCTCGCCGCCGATTACCACAAAAGGGAGAGGACACCCCTCCCTTGTCCTTGCAGTTGCTGGCCGAGAGTTGCTGGTGGGAGGAGGAAGAAAAGAAAAGAAGGAAGAAGCTCTTCCTTGCGCCGGCTACAAGCCCTAGGAGAGAGAGGGAGAGGATGAGAGACAAGCCTTGGGTTGTGGATTCTTAATTCTCTCTGGTTTCTTGATCTCATAGGGTATTTATAGGGCTAAGGTAGGGACCAAGAGGAGGAGTTGGTTCTTGGCCCACTAATGGATCTAAACCCTATCCATTAATTAAGATCCATTCCACTAAAGGATCTTAATTGAACTTCCTCACCAACCCCCATATTTTCATATGGGCTCCACATATTACGAGTCGTCCATCCCCCAGTGTTTAATATCTCATATGTTCGTTAATTAATTAAATTACTGACAATTTAAATTAATTAACCTCTGGATCCTTGATTAGTACCACTCAACTTTATCAACGTGCCGGATCAAACCACCTGTAGGGTTTAGCACGATTAACCTTTTGAGCTCATCAAGGGGGCATCATCATCCTGACTCACCAGGACACGGATTCCGTCAATAATCATCGACACATCATATTATTAATATTGTCTCCCAACTTACCGGGTCCATCGATCTAACAGAATAGATCTCGCTTATTGATAAATTAAAGAAATAATAATTAATAATATATGCCCGATATTATTTCGGGATTAAGGGATCGTACTCCATAATAACATCTTGAGGTCCTCTCCAATTATCAAGTCAGTACTAATTGGATAACCTCAGGTTTTGATCCTACCCAATGTACTCAAAGCACACTAGTGTAATTCTATAGTCAAGACCAACCACACCTAATTACACTACAACCATCCCGATGGGTTGTCCAATTCCATCTCAGTTGTGGGCCTCTATTTTATACTAACCAAGGAATTGATAACACGATCTTCCGTATGACACCACACACCACGTTATCTACAATGCAAAGTAATTGGACTTCGTGTATGTACTATTATAAACAAACACCTAGTGTAGTCGTGATTCTCTTTTCATAATAAGATATTCATATAGTAAAAGTCATGTCTTTCAGTATACACATCTTACAATGGAGACAAGCTGGAGGCTTGTGTGCACCCGAGGGACCTTAGTATAGCAGGGACGATGAGCTGAGTGGTGCGGACTTCGAGGCGTACGTGAAGGATAACATGGAGACAAGCTGGAGCCTTGTGTGCATCCAAGGAACGAGGGCCAAAGATGAAGAGGGCACGAAGGCAATAGTCGAGAGGGTATGAGTGTTGTGTGATTGTACTTGGGAAATCCTAGGGTTCGAGTGCTGAGAGAAGTGTACTCAGGAAGGGAAACCCTAGGTGTGTGAGTGGACCAGTCGACTGTCCTTGGGGCAGTCGACTGATAAAACTCACAGAAAAGGAGTCAACCCTGGATCAGTCGACTGCCCCAGGGGCAGTCGACTGGTGGCACTCAGAATTCGAACGTTGGGTGTCAACGGTTGAATTTGAGTGGGGGCAGTCGACTGCCCCATGACAGTCGACTGGTGGCGGCCAAACAGAAGGTAAAGCAATCTCCCACATAACCAGCATCAATCAGTCCAGTTAACATCATGAAATCGTTGAAATCCTCCATAGCTCCTGACCTTGTGACAATTCCTTCTGAATGTTCTGATGCATTTGCAATGACATTAAAGTCTTCACCAACTAGCCAAAAATCCTCATTATTTGGCTTTATGTGCACCATCTGCTCCTATAGTTCGTATCTATCAGCTCTTGTACATTTAGCATATACGATCGTGACCAACATCTCTATGGGAAGCATGGCAGATTTCAAACGAAGATGCAGAAATTGTTCATGATTAACCAAAACCGTGCACTCTATATTAACATCATAGGCAAACCAAATTTTCCCAGAACAATTAGAGACAGCTGAGGATAAACCCAATCTTCGTGTGATAAAAGGAGCATCAAGTTCAATAAAGGGCTCTAAAATGCCCAAAAAATTCAGATGATATTTGTTCTTTAAAAAATGTAATCTTCTAAGTGAGGCAGGGTTACCTATCCCCCTAATGTTCCATATAATGCCCAACATTAGAACATTGATGTGTAGGAAATCCTTTGTGCTTGGGATTGACTTCTAGTGACACGTTGGGATGTACCAGGAGGAGTATTCTTATTACTGTCCTTCTTTTGAGCCCCAATCTGTGTAGACACCTTAGGTGGAACCATAGGAAGAGAGGAAGTCCTTCGCAACTACCCCCTTCACCCTCATCAGTATCAAATTCCTCCACAAATGACTTGGACACCTCATTTCCTTCCGGATCAGTTTGAATTGCTAAAAATGAAGAAACTCCCCATTGTTCTGAAACCCCCTGAGCTCTGACACCCACTTGAGCTCTGACACTATCCTCCCCAGCTGTAGACAATGCTGGATCTGCTTGGTCATTCTGCTGCTCCTTTAGGATTGCTGCTACATTTGTAGTTCTCTCTATAGTATCATTTGTACCTAGTACACATATGATTCCCTAGGTTTCATTATCTTCAAAGGGTGCTGGTTGTTGGTTTGATGTAAAAGACCCCTCCAAAGATGTAGTTTCGGCTGACTTTGAGACGAAATGCACCTTCTGCTGTGTCATCTGCACATTCTTTCCATTGCCTGTGTTTTGTACTGACTTTTTTGCCCTCTGCACACCATGTTCTATATTTGATAGCACCCTCGGCACATTATGTTTTGTACTTACTAATGATTTTCCTTTGTCAATGCTTCTTCCAGTGTTTTCCAAATCACTTTGTACTCTGTCACTAGTTGAGTTTTTGTTGTTCCCAAACAGATCATTCAAGTCCCCATGATCCTGCCCTTCCTTCTCCCAAAACTGATCTCTGATTTCAGTCCTACCTGCAGTCCCAATTTCATTTCTGCCTTCATTACTCTTATCTACAAAAAGATCATTTGGCACATTCAGATCTCCATTGTCCTCTTCCTCTAGAGTAGCCAAGGCATGGAACTGATTTCCCGTCATAACCTCCATCCTAGTCCCATTGGTTTGATGTTTTACAATTCCCTATTTCTGAACCCAGGCTTGTTTGTCTACTCTATAATCTGTGGAAGATTCCCCATTAACCTTTCCTCTTCCATCCATATTCTTTTGATTCAGTCTTCCATGCAGATCTTCTCCAGGAGCTATAGTATCAGTTCTATTTCTTTTCCAATCAGGCTTCGGCTGGTTTCCATTAACATAGCATTCATCCACTGAGTGTCCCAGATGTAGGCAGTGCTCACAATACTTAGGATACTTCTTAAACATCACCCTCTGTAACCTTTTTTCCTCACCTATCCCAATCCAAAATTCCTCCACCTTCGGTTTTAACAAGTCAATTTCCACACATACTCGCGCCATATATAGCCTAGATCCATCTGCTATGGCTTTATCAATCTTAATGGGCTTCCCGACAATTCGAGCAGCAGAAAATAGGTTGTTCTTATTGAACATGTGAATGGGGAAATCAGGAAATTGCACCCACACAGGAACAACAGAAGATTCAGCGTCATATGAGAAGTGCGGAGACCATTTAAAAATGCGCAAATGCATGCCTCCAATGTACCAAATACCTCTCGACCAAACTCGTGCTATATCCTCATTAGATGTAAGATGTAAAATGATGTGTCCAGATAGAAGAAATCGGATGTTATAAAAATTGGACAGTCCTAGGGTTTTAAAAGCTTGTGTGATAATCGAAAAATTAGGTCCCTTGCCCGACTAATAAGAGAAAACCTATAGGGATCGGCCATTGAAGATACCTCCTCCTCGGTGTAGAATATGCCTGGCTTGCTGTTGTAAATCACAATCTCCTTGAAGGCTTCTCCAACCCATCGAATTCCTTTTTTGAGGCCCGCGGCGAACTTGGTCTCAAAATCGCTGCGTAAGAGGCTGGGTGTTCTGACGCCGACGGTGCCCCTTGGTGGATCAGCAGACCCTCCGTGGGCTTGGGAGAGGTAGTAGGGAGGGGAGGAAACTGAGAAAGATCTGGCGCCGGCGCCCTATTGACGCCGACGACCATCGCCGCAGATTTGAAAAAATGCACGATCGCGTTTCACCCAGTAATCGCCTTTGAATCGCCCAGTGTATCTTTAACACAGTCACTAACTTTTGCACCAATCTTCCCCTTAACTTAACCCCTATAATTTCTTCCCTTAGATAAATTGGTTAATTGCACACACTACATCGATATCAATATCTGTAAAGAATTCTATGCCAATCTTTTTTGCATTAGTACTGATGGTCTGACATATGAGTCCATGATTGGGGGAGTCACCATTTCATTTACACCTAGACTGTTAGGGTCCTTTTTAGGATGTCGGACGTTGGAGAATCCATTCACATGCTTTTCTAACGTTGTTGAGCCTTTCACGAGTTCATTCTCCCATGTGACTATTGACCAAATTCATAGGCATTATTTTAATAATCCTCGACCTCCACTTAAACATATCTTTAATGCTAATTGCATGTCCGCAGTTAGTAACATTCTCTATAAGATTGTTCTTGATTGCCTTTTACCTATTGTCACTAAGGGGAGGTCCAAAATTCGATTACCTTATCTAGTCATGATGTATGCTTTAGAGCAGAGGCTTGACATCGACGTTGATCTTCATATATTCATATCCATTGTGTATTTTTTGGGTCCCGTCCAAAGGAAGATTTACATGCCATTTGGTCATATTTTGACCGAATTTTTTACATCTAGAGGTTTCAATGTCACTAGGGGTCAGCAGCATCAATTGTCCAAGGCCTATGATCAGATAGGCTCTCGGCATCTCTCCTTGGCACGGATTGAGAGGCACCAGGGAGTGATGGTCTAGTGGCGTGACCATGCATCTTCTGATTCTGACGATGAGGATGAAGACATCGATGCTTCTAGTGGTGATGCGTCTGCTGCTCCTCCTTCTATGACTACAGATGAGAGGATTACCCGACTAGAGGAGGTAGTTCGATAGGAGATTCTGGGGATCAGGCAGTAGTTTTAGGGATTTCAGCAGCGTTAAACTGCAATGCATGAGATGCTGCAACGTCGGGACTCGATGTATCAGGCTCCTCGTCCTCCTCCTGATGATGATGCTTAGATATGACATGCCTTAGATATGATGGGGTTGAGATTGTGTTTGAATTAAACATGTTCATCTATTATATCTCGAACACCATAAATGATATTGTAGTACTGTCTATTTCTTGATTATGGATCTTTGTAGCACTACTTATGTGGTTATGTATGAACTTTTTATTTCTCTGATATTGCTTTTATGGTTTTTCATCAATCTTGTTGTCTTCTATTATGATTTATGTTTTTAGTATGCATGTTTCATATGTCTATGTGATGGATTCTTGTTTGCCTGCCACCGAGGTAGTGTGGTTTAAGGGGGAGCGTATTTTCAGGAGGAGCTTTGACTATTTTTTTTACTCCCTCTATTTTTTGTTGTGTGGCAAAGGGGGAGAAATGGATAAGTCAAGTTAGATGAGTTCTATGATTATTCATATTTCTTTTAATGCTTTCTGATCGTGATATATTTAAAGACCTAACATAAATAAATTTACCAAACATCAAGAAGGGAGAGATTGTTGGTGTAATCATGCTCCAAATATTATTTACTTTTGATGTTTGGTTAAATGAGTTTAAGTTAGGCAATGTTGGTGTTCTAATATGAAACTTGAGAAAGCAGGTACAAAGGAAAGTCTAGGTATAAAGACATGGAAAAAGAAGACTTTGCATGACAAAGCCGAGGGAAGTACTTCAAGGCAAGCGCAATGAGGAGTCGAGGTCTCGGAAGCATCCTAAGGGCGCAAGGCTGATGGAAGGTGTTTGAAGGCATAAATCTACGCCAAGGGAAAACAGAACCTCATATTCATAAGGTATCAGTTGACTGATGATAGGATCAGTCAACTGGTACCCGAATAGAGAGTTGAGTCGACTGATAAGAGAAATCACTCGACTGCTATCTCAACACAGGGCCAAACAAAAAGATCAGTCAACTGGGTCATGACCTAGTCGACTGATATATTATCATTGTGAGCTGACGACAGGAAATCAAATGCAATCTATAGTGACCGTTGAAGCTCATCAATCGACTAATATTGAGGGTTATACAAAAAGCAGATTTCAAAACTTGAAGTGACACAACTTGATTCAGTCGATTTTTCTTACTTGTTCTGAGATCTCCAAGCTTACAAACACTTAATCTCTTCCTCCAAAATCATTCTAATCTTGTAAGAGGAAGAGATCATCTTGTAAGGGTTTCTCCACCTTCAAACTTGATTTGAAAAGGAGAAAAGCATAGTGGAGTTTGGTTGTGTGGGTGTGAATCTTTGGATTAGTCACCTCAAAGAAGTAGGAACCAAGTAAATCAAGGGAGTTAGCATTGCTTTCATTGTTATTATTTTTGTCTATCTTTTTCTTATGCTTAGGCTAACATTTTGTAGATAAAATCCAAGAGAAGCTATTCACCCCCCCTCTAGCTAGACGTAAAGGTCCTAATAGGCGGAGGCGCTGGAGGCAAGCAAATCGCCTTTTGCCATCTTGATTTTGATGGCTAGCGCCCCCAAGGCAGGGTGCCATAATTAGGTCTTCTAGTGATAGGTCAGAGATTTAGAGTTCGGAACTCAGTTATGGCCTATTATCGCGAATTTTTCTCTTTAATGGGTAGTGAACCTGAGAATGCTGGTTGTTAGGATAGACCTCCATATATACTTCTCTGATTTACCCTAGCGGACGATAGAAAACTTACATGTGGTCGGGTTGGCGGGGGAGCTGGAGGCGAGCAAATCACCTTTTGCCATCTTTATTTACCCTAGCGGATGGTAGAAAACTTCCGTGATTTATCTCCTCCATGTTTTCCCTGGGATGGATTAGCGGGGGTGCTAGAGGCGAGTGAATCGCCTTTTGCCATTTTGATTTTGATGGCTAGCGCCCCCGAGGCAGGGTGTTATAGTTAGGTCTTCTAGTGATAGGTTAGAGATTTAGAGTTTGGAACTCAGTTATGACATATTATTGCGAATTTTTCTCTTTAATGGGTAGTGGATCTGAAAATGCTAGTAATCAAGATAAACCTCTGAAGGATCAGTGTAGGCGTGCAGAGGGGGGGGGTGAATGTACTTTCTTTGATTGTTTTGATCTCTACAAAGATGTTAGCGCAGCGAAAATAATATGCAAAAGAAATAACAATGCTAACAAAGTTCTTTTACTTGGTATCCACCCAGATGGGTGACTAATCCAAGGATCCACGCTACGAGCACCACTTTTCACTATCGAAAAGTCTCCTTGAGGTGGAGAAACCTTTACAGCAAAAGCTTTCTCTTTACAGATGCAGAAATATGATGGAGGAAGCAAAGATTACTCTACAATTGGGCAGCACTTCGTTACTGTATGGAACCGTACATACACGTGTAACGAGGAGCTCCTTTTATAGGTGAAAAGGACAGATTCGCAGTCTGTCCAGTCTCGCACCAGTCGACTGCCCCTAGGGCAGTCGACTGGCCCAGCAATAAATGTTGGCCAACGGCTAGCAAACAGCTAGCCAACGGCTAGTTTTGGGGTATACCAGTCGACTGCCCCAAGGCCAGTCGACTGGTCCGAAGCTGCGAATTTTCTGTGGGTTTTGGCAGTCGACTGCCTCCGGGCCAGTCGACTGCCCTGCCTCCCAGCTCAGCTCCAGCCACTCCAAACCTTCTCCTTCGTGTGTGCCTTCATGTCTGCTCTCTTGGCTCGCCCCTTGAAGTCCTCTTCCTCTGGCTATCGTCCCTCGGATGCGCACGCAAGCCTTTCCTTGGCTTGCCTCCATGCCACCCTTCACGTGTGCCCTTTGAAGTCCACTTCCCGGCTTGCCCTTGGAGCTCTCCTCCCTTGGCTCTCGTCCCTCGGATAGGTCCACCAAGTGTGATTCTCCAAGTCCTGCAAACTCAATCACACAAATCAAATACAACATAATACTCTAACTTTAAACCTATTCACCCACACATCAAAACCATGATCTTCCAATCATTTAAGGGTCGATTGCCTCAACAATCTCCTCCTTTTTGATGTGTGGCAATATGTTTAAGTTAGAGATAAATAACAGCAATAGCAGAAGCAACAACAATAGATAGCAATTGAAAAAGTATAAGACATAGTAACCCTGAGAGGCAACCTCCCCTTTAATCTATGTCTTCTCCCCATTTTCAATTCTAAATCCAAGTTAAGTTTCCACTTAACAACAGTGATGTTAAAATATAAGACATATCATAACCTAAGAGGTACCTCTCCCTTAATCCATGTCTTCTCTATTTTGACATTCAAATTCTAAGTTAGAAAAAAATACCTAAAATCATCCATTTTAAGTCAAAGTTCTAACTTAAACCACCTATTTTCCCCCTTTGACACCATCAAAATGATTGCCTCAAGCAACCAAACTCTACGGCATCAAATGTGAGAATTATTGATTTCTGAAATTTCTCACAGTTGCTGAAAAATAGGCGTGCTAGTCGACTGCCCATAGGGCAGTCGACTGATACGTTATCAGTCTGATTTTTCAGGTTTTCTGTCGAATTTCAGAAACTCCTAGAAAATTCCAAAAAATGTAAAATTTTGCATATATGTTTGAAATGTTATACTCTATCAGGGAAAAATATTAAACCATATAAAATTTCAAACATGCATGACTTTTGATAAAAATCCAAAAGTTTTGAAAATCACTACATTTTGTATCAAACTTTGAAACTAATTTTGCAAATATATAACTTTTAAAAGCATGACACAGTATGTAGAACATAAAATGGTTTTCAAGGTTTTTGAAATGTCCAACTATGATTTTTAGCAAGGTGTCTATTGATTAAACACTTGTCTCCCCCATAGTTGGTCTAGTTTTGATATTTTGATACTTTTAATGGTTTAACAATGTGTCACAAGCATAAGTGAGCCAAATGTATCACCCTAATGGATCAAGCATCCTTTTTCAAAGCTAATGTTTCCAAGTTCATTCTATACTTTCACAAAACACATTCCAAGGCCTCTTCTTAAGGATGTAAACTCCGATTCGGAAAGAGGTTTAGTAAAAATGTCGGCTAGGATCGACTTTGATTCAACATAGTGTAATTCTATATCTCCCCTTGCCACATGGTCTCTAATGAAGTGATGTTTCACTTCAATGTGTTTTGTTCTAGAATGGTGAACCGGATTTTTAGTTAAATTGATTGTGCTTACATTATCACACAATACTTTGACCTTGGTGTAATATAGCTCATAGTCCTCTAAGGTGTGCATGATCCAAAGGATTTGGGAAACACATCCACCCATTGCCACATATTTTGCCTCTGTTGTTGATAGGGCAACACATGGTTGTTTCCTACTACTCCAACTAACTAAAGAAGACCCAAGGAATTGATACCCTCCACTTGTACTCTTCCTATCTAACTTACAACCCGCATAGTCCGAGTCGGTGTATCCAATTAGGTCAACATTAGGGGTTCTAGGATACCAAAGTCCGACATTTAGGATCCCTTTCACATACCTTAGGATCCTCTTGACTACAACCAAATGAGACTCTTTGGCACACGATTGGTACCTTGCACACATACCTACCGCAAAATGTATGTCGGGTCTACTAGTGGTTAGGTATAGGAGGCTATCAATCATGCTCCTATAGTGTTTAGAGTCTACCACTTTGCCTTCAATGTCACTATCCATTTTCACATTAGTTCCTATGGGTATAGATGCTTTCTTAGCATTTTCTAAATCAAATTTCTTTAACATCTCCTTAGCATATTTGGTTTGAAATACATGTGTACCTTCATTAGTTTGCTTGACTTGAAGGCCTAAGAAAAAGGTTAACTCTCCCACAAGACTCATCTCAAATTCATCTTCCATACACTTGATGAATTCTTGTAGGAAGTCATTATTTGTTGAACCAAAAATGATATCGTCTACATAGACTTGGGCAACAAATATATCCTTATCCTTGTTAGTAATATGAGAGAAGTGTCCTAAGGCAATCGCCTTATGATTGTAATCATTTACTTTAATAAATGAATATTCACTATTTGAGTATACATGTTCATGTATTTGATTGAGATCTTAAACTCATTTACTGAATGTCCGCAATACAATTCACAGCATGAGAGAATTTGTGATGAATTCACAACTAGTGATTATCTCTACATGTGCAATTGTGAAGTATTGAAATTGTCCCTAGTCGATGAATTGATAAATACGGACACTATCAATTCTGTTGAGACTAGCATGGGTTATTCTCTAATCAGCTGATTCTCACTGGCTGGTGACATTGGGATGTCCGGAGATAAACATGGATGCTAGTTAAGGGAACTAGTTCATTGGAGTGACTGGCTGTAAAACTTCATATGGGAATCTACATGTAGATATGTCAATGAAGTTTTTACTGCAGCTTAAGTGCGATGTTCCTTTGACTTGCGGTGTTCAAGTCATCTTGGTCACGGAGACTTATACTTTGACATCTTAAGCAAGCATCTCTAAGGAGGTATGGACCCAGGATGATTGGGTATAAGCCGAAGTGCCCGAAGATGTTTGAACAGCCTACAAAGGATTCACCACTCCTTGTGAGGAGATGTATACCCAAGGCCTATCGTCGGATTGTTACTCGAAGCCTCTGGCCAGAGCATCACATGATCTAAGTATGAATATCTCATATACATGAGAGTAATTAGAATCCGTTGGACGAGAAAGACATAACTTGGGCTAGGTGTGACGTAGTCAGCCTAGTGGGGACTGACACACATAGACCATGTCCTGAACCAAGTGGGTATAAGATGGTGAAGGGAATGAGGCACGATTCATTAAAGTTGCTGAAGGGTTTCAGAATTATTTCTGAGGTCAACCGTTAATCTTTCGATTAATTGGGGGTCATGATGTACTACTAGGTGCCACTCATGATCGTTCTATAATTGGTTGATTATAGACGGCCAACATAAATCGAAAGTCTATTTAGTCACACGCACTATGAGTAATCCGAGGGATTTAAAACGAGTTGAAAATTGAATTTTCCGATCAAGAGAGATAAGTCGAATCTGAATTTATCAGAGACGCATCGGAAGCTTAAAATGGCTAAGTCTTTTGAAGGCTTATTGGACGAATTAAATGAGTTTAATTCGTAAGGTGACGGCTTGGATTTGGCCGGCCAAAGAGGGTCTCCACCCTCTTTGGTTTGGCCGGCCACAATAAAAAGGGAAACCAAATTGTTTGGTTTAAATTATAAAATAAATCGAGCGTGATTTGTTTTATAAAATTATGGATAAAGAAATTTATATAAAGAAATTTTTATAAAGAAATTTATAGAAATTTATTCTTTTTTATGGAAATTAAAATGAACCATAGATTGGTTTATTTTATTTTATAAAATCAATTATGAATTGATTTTTCCATGATAAGAAAAATTTATATAGTAAATTTCTTGTAAAAATTTATTCCATAATAAAAGAGGAGACATGGTTGTTTTTATTATAAATTAAGTTATAATAAAACTTGTCATGACGGAATAATTCATAGAAAAATTTATAAGATAAATTTCTTATGAAAAATTTATTCCGTTAAAAGGAGACTTGGCGATAAAGAGGCTACTATATAAAGGTACAAAGGCAAGGCTTGGAATTTAATTCAAGAGATCAAGGATTCTTGCCTAGCCTCTCTTCCTCTCCTTTTCTCCCTCTCCCTCCTCTAGTAGGCGCCGGCCCTAGAGGGCTCCCCTAGGGTTGCCGTGAGTCACCTCCACCAAGAAGGTGCCGAAGAAGAAGAAGAAGCGGGTCGCGACTCCTTCCTTCTTCCCGGAATCTTGATTCCGTTTTTGTTTGGTGGTTAGTTTTCCATCTCTCTCTCTTGATATTCTTGTCGTGCCTTTGGAGAATCTAGTAGTTCTTGTCGGCACGAAACTCGTGGCTTAGTGAAGTCATCCCGAAGAGAACTCGGCGTGGACGCGAATAGAGACGGAGCTTCCAAGGGACGCTACGGTTAGATCTCGTCCCTTTCTACGAGTTACGAGAGGTATATATTAAGTAAATTAGTTTACTTTCTGCAAAACTTTAATTTATGATCATGTCTCCACAACTTAAGGTAGCATGCTAGATACGTGGTTAAAATAATTTAAGAAATTATTTATGCTAAACCTTCCGCTGCACGTAATTAAACTTTAAAATTACGAACCCGTATCCATGTCAACATGCACCCGGTCCCAACAGTAGTATCAGAGTCGGTTAGTGTTCGACATAATCATATAATTGTTTTGTGGAAAACTTTGTCATGATCTCAATTTTGGAAAATTTTTCAATTATGGAAACTTTCCAATTATGATAAATTTTAGATTTAGGAATTTCAAAGTTTGGAAATCCTCATGAAATTTCACAAACTTTTGAAATATCCTAGTTTCTGAAATTTTATGATAATTGTGAAAACTTCCCATCTTTGGAAACTTTCCTATTTTAGAAATTTCCTATTTTAGAAATTTTCCAATTTTGGAAATATGTAAGTTTTCTTTGTACCAGAAACTTACAAATATTCTGAAAACCTATTATGAAATCTCGCAATTTTGGACACTTTCTTTCAAGAAAGTCTAGATAAATTTATGGATCATTAATTGACAATTAAAATTCGAATTGGTTTTAAATTATTAACAAAATTCTTTATTTTGGATTGAGCCTCGGGGAGCCGTCCAATTTAAAGTTAGTTGTTGTAATTTAATTTCCCATTTTGAATAAAATTGTCATGTTTAATTTGGTTACGCCTCGGGGAGCGGACCAAATTGGATTTACGACAAATTTCTTTTCTTTGGGTATCTGAGCCTCGGGGAGCCACCCTTAGAAAACAATTTGTTGTAATTAATTAATCCATAAATAAAATACGTGATCAAATCTTGGAAATTTAGGATAATTTTCTTATTTGATTTAAGAGGTGATGCTCTTACATATTGTTGTCTCCAAAATTAATTAGGAAAATGGTTTCCTATAGAGTTTTCTTAAATAAGATTTTCATGAAAATAATATGTGGTTGAATTAAGGGAATTTGTCTCTTAATTTAATAAGATTTGATTTAGAGAAATCAAAGTCTTAAACATATTATTTCCGAAATTGATTATGACAATTTAGGAAATTGTTTCCCAAAATAATTCCTTGAATAAAGTATGAAATTGGGATTAGGAAATCTGGTTCCTAATCCAATTAATTGTTGGGAACGAGATGGCTATAGAGGGGGGGGGTGAATATAGACAATCGCTTACCCCTTGTCAACTTATCACGATTTCTGCAACTCAAATATCAGTAGCACAGCGGAAAGAGTGGAAAACAGAGTATGCAGAAATCCTAAACGAGAGCGAAACAAACACAACTAGCAAGATCGCTAACAAGGAGGGTTTACAAGGTTCGGGGATAACTTGCCCCTACTCCTTGGCGTGCCCTTGAGGTGGGCGATCCCTTGATCGTCGGCAGATCAAGCCCCGGTCAACACCGGATATGAAGCAACCTCCTTCTCGGTGGAGAAACCTCTCCACAGCGTGTTTCACACAATGATATATAATGAGCACAATGAAACAACAACAAGGAGGATCTTACTCAAACTCTTAGCAAGGACAAAACACAGCAAGCTTCCCTGAGCTCCACCCAGTGGCGATCTCACGCAGACCCCTGTCTGCTTCGTGTCTTCCCACTGTCGGACTCCAAGCTTCTTGTTTTCTCCTTCAAGCGCTCAAGTATGATGATTGCTCCTCTATAGCTTGCTTAGAATGGTTGAAGAACTCAAGAACAGCAAGCTTGTAGCAGCAGAACGCAAGAACACAAAGAAGTTTTTCAAACTGAATCGCTTCCAAAAAAAAAACTCTACCGCCTCGTCTTCTCGCGCTTCCTTTTGTTTCTCCGCCAAGCGACAAGTGACCACATCTCTGTAGCTCCCAGCTACTCATCTGCCAACGCCAGCCTCTACTGAGCTATCTCTGGACTCACTGAGCTTCTCAGCCAAGCTCCAGTCTCAGCCCCAGTCTTCGGCTCGCCGTTGCAACCTGAGATGTGAAAAGGGACAAACCGGCTCTAAGGAAAGCACTCTTTGACTTCTCCTTGAGTGTTTGAATCCTCCCCTGTCACCTGAAACTCAATCAGAGCATTAGAGCAGAAGATCACACAACATATCACATACATCAGCAAATCCGATACGATCAGACGCTCTGACCGCGTCTGACAGTGAAATTTGAATTAAAGTGATCGGTCACCGGACCGATCCAGGGTGTGTGGATCGATCACCAGATCGATCCACTGCTTTGCTGGGATTCCCAGCTCTCGCAGCTATACACGCCTGATCGGTCACCAGACCGATCAGGGTGAATCCTGATCGGTCACCAGACCGATCAGATTGGATCCTGATCGGTCACCCAGACCGATCAGGCAAGATGAACAGTTATTTTTTAATCAAGTCCAAGATCCCTGATCGGTCCCCGGACCGATCCAAGACTTTGATCAGCAAGGGAACTCACTCACCGTTTGCTCCCTGATCGGTCACCAGACCGATCAGGAGCAAGACAGCAAGGAAGCAGCCTGCTCCCTGATCGGTCACCGGTCCGATCAGGAGCCACACAGTAGATTCCCAATCTCACTGTGCGCTCCCTGATCGGTCACCAATCCGATCAGACATAGCTGGATCGGTCACCAGACCGATCCACTAAGGAGCAGCGTGCCAATGTCCCTGATCGGTCACCAGATCGATCCAGTGACTCAACCCTAGCCCTCCAAGCTAGGAATTCATCCACCTTAGCCCTCCAAGCTAAGGATTTTTCCATCTAACTCTCCAAGTTGGGAATTTGCACCTAACCCTCCAATTTAGGACTTTTCACCTAGCCCTCCAAGCTAGGACTTTTCACATAGCCCTCCAAGCTAGGACTTTTCACCCAACTCTTCCGAGTTAGAACATCATCCAACCTAGCCCTCCAAGCTAGGCACCTGACCCTCCAAGCCAGGACTTTTTCACCTAATTCTCCAGGATAGGAATTTGTACCTAACCCTCCAGGTTAGGACTTTTCACCTAGCCCTCCAAGCTAGGACTTTTCACCCAACCTTTCCGAATTAGGACTTTTCCAACACCTAACCTCCCAGGTTAGGATTTTCCACACCTAACCCTCCAGGTCAGGATTTTCCAACACCTAGCCCTCCAGGCTAGGATTTTCCACATCATGCCTAATCCTCGATCAGGACTTAATCATCATAATCATCACACCTAACCTCCCAGGTTAGGATTCTTCATATCATGTCTAATCCTCGATCAGGACTTAATCATAATCATCATAATTCATCATACCTAACCTCCCAGGTTAGGATTTTCCAAATCATGCCTAATCCTCCTAAACTAAAATCGTTGTCAACACCAAAACAACAATCAGGGGCAGACTGCATCAACATTAATGAGACTTGATAAATTAAGTCACATACATACTTTATCAAGGAAATCGTTAGTCATGACATAATTATATGTCATGAATGTGCTTTGAAAAGAAAGGATGAGACCCAAAACCCCTTACAAAATATTAAGGCTAACATCTTCTATTAATATGGTTAGAACCGGAGTTTTGTTTCTCGTTTGGGTTGATGGACACATCCATGCCCGGCTTGAACCTCAACATGTTCAAACCATGGAATTAGTTTATGAATAATATAGTTGGAGTCAGAGGTCAATCCTTAGTTTTGGTTGTTGGACACATCCAAGCCTAACTAAATGGTTGAATGAGCTCCAACCATATTAAAACTATTTCTTGATTAATGGGTCAGCCTTAAGCTTGGAGCATCGATTTGTTGTGCCATAGCTAAGGTCGATGTAAAGCGAGGTGCAGTTGGGTGCTATGTATATTGTTGCATACTTGTTAATGAGTTAACAACCCAATGATTTATGCAAACATTCAATTAGTTGATAGCATAAAGTGATAGTTACATATATTGTTGGAGCAATCGGCCCTAAGATGGTTCGGTGTGACCATGGGTTTTGATGTTTGGGCAAAGGGTTTAAGTTAGGTTTACCCTTGTGTATTTGATATGCGTATGTTGAGTGTGCAGGTTGTACAGGTTACGCATATGGACTTGACTGGACGGCCTCGGTAC
>JAGFNQ010004278.1:122551-154565 GCA_024364735.1 Boesenbergia rotunda
CTACTGTTTAAACAGTTAGATAAGTAGCTACTGGGTTAGACAGGACCCTAAAGAGATAATTTAAATTGATTTGATTCAATTTATTCTTGAATTGGTTTAGTACAGCATATTATTCTTTTGTCATGCAAATTATTTTTATTGCTATTGCTTTATTTTTGATATATGGCAAAGGGGGAGAGATAGGAAAGGAGAGAAGAGCTTTAAATTTTTTTCAAAATTTAAACTTTATCCTTTCTTCAAAAATCTTAAGCTAAGTTTTTTTTCAAAACAATTTAAAAGTACTTACTCTAGGTTTATTTTTCAAAACTGCTTTCAAAATACTTAAGCTAAAGTTTTTTTCAAAACTGCTTTCAAAATACTTAAGCTAAAGTTTTTTTTCAAAGCTGTTTTCAATACTTAAGCTAAAGTTTTTTTCAAAACTGCTTTCAAAATACTTAAGCTAAGTTTTTTTTCAAAGTTGTTTTCAATACTTAAGCTAAGTTTTTTTCAAAACTGTTTTCAAAATACTTAAGTTATTTTTTTTCAAAACTGGTTCAAAAGTACTTGATCTAAATTGTTTTCAAAATTGATTCTAAGTACTTGACCCAAGCAGTTTTCAAAAGTATTTTCTAAGTACCTAAGCTATGGTCAAAAATTCTCTAAGTACTTATTTCTAAACTTCTCTAATAGAAAAGTTTCTAAGTATAAATTTTCCAAAGTGCCCAACCAAATTTTGTTTAAGTTTTCTAAAACTTCTTTTGAAAAATGTTCTAAGTTTTGAAAATTAATTCCATCATTTTTGACTTAGAAACTTTTTTCAAAACCCCACGAACCTTTGAAAAACCTAGGGGGAGATTCCTTCCAGGGGGAGGAAACTAAACTGTTATATCAACTGTCTTGATTAACTTAACTTTTTGAATCGGGTTGTCATAAATCAAAAAGGGGGAGATTGTTGGTACAGACAGCACCCAAGTTGAACCTGTGTTTTGATAATGGCAAAGGGTTCAAAAGTTAAGATGTAATGTTTGTCTAACATGCTACTTAAGTGTGCAGGAAACAAAGTCCTAGCGAAGGGCTACTAGGCACCTGGCGAAGGAATGCCAGGATACAAAGCCCTAGCGAAGGACTGCTAGGCACCTGGCGAAGGAATGCCAGGATACAAAGCCCTAGAGAAGGACTGCTAGGCACCAGGCGAAGGACTGCATGGAACCGAAGACCTGGCGAAGGACTGCTAGGCACCAGGTGAAGGACTGCTTGGAACCGAAGACCTGGCGAAGGACTGTTAGGCACCAGGCGAAGGACTGCTTGGTACTGAAGACCTGGCGAAGGACAGCTGGGCACCTGGCGAAGGACTACTGGGCAAAAGTCCAACCGGAGGAGCCGGTTGGCAACAGGTAAATTCTCCTGAGAGGAGTAGGTGAGGACGCGTTCCCCATCGAGGGAACAGTAGGCGTCGGTTCGACCTAGAGTTCCATTTTGGAGACCCAAAGTCAGAACCAAGACAGCTAAGGCTGTATAAACCTAACATTTTATTGCTTTGTGTTGTTTTGGACTAACCTTGGATGCAAAACCAAAGGAATGTGTTTCTGCAGCTCAGAACGCCCCAAAGGAGAGGGGCAAGCAGCTGGGCAGGGCGCCCCCAAGGTCAAGGCAAAACAAATTAAGCAAGAAATCACTTCGGAAGCGCACTGGGGGGGCACCCCCATGCTCCCGGGCGCCCCGGGCTCAAGCCAACGAAGCGGATAGAGTCAAGCCAGCGAGAAGCTTGCAGACCGAGTCAACCCGGGCGCCCTTGCGTCCCGGGCGCCCACAGTCAACTCTCAGCCCTATTCAAGTGGGATAAGGGCTGACCGAGACTTGTCTGGATCGGCTGACACGTGGGGGGGGGGGGGGGCGCCCCCAACGTTCAGGGCGACCCAGGAGGCTATAAATAGCCCCTCGACCCCAAAGTTTCAGACAACCTTCTTTCCAACGCTTCTACGCTCTTCGACTCAAACGCGCTGCTCCAGAAACCTTCCATTTCGAGATTCCAAGCGCCGCCGACGACCCTCCGCACCGAAGTACGATCCATACCGGGCTTTGATCACGAAGAGTAAAACTGTTATATTTACTGCAATTTACTTATACAATTCTTGTAAACCTTTTGCGCTCATATAGAATTGCCCGCAGTAAACAGTCAACGACCGTGGGCCTTGGAGTAGGAGCCGACCACGACTCCGAACCAAGTAAAACCACTTGAGTCTTTGTGTTGTGTTTTGTTTATTCCGCTGTGTATTTTCTCTTTTCTCAATCCGAAACGATTTACGATATTCACCCCCCTCTATCGTATTCTCTCGATCCAACACTTCTTACTCCGGTATTGAAGGTGATCTCTCCTTCCCCTCAATCCTTGACATGGAGACTTCTTCTTCTTCCCTTGATGAAGTGGATGATCTTTCACTTTCTTGTGCCACTTCACTTGATGAGATGAATGAATCTTTTTCTCCTTTCTCCTCCTCTTCGAATGTTGAGCTTCTTCCCTAATCCGATTGGTCATTCTCCTCTTCTTGGACCATTGAGCTCACTTCCTTGATCTTTTCCACTAATTGAGCTTGTGTAGGGTTTTCATGGAATGCTACCATCTTGTTCCATAACTCATGTGCACTTTTGTATTCACCTACACCACTAATTATTTTATTAGGCAAAATACTAAGTAAAATTGAGATTACTGTTTTGTTTGCCTTTGCTTGTGCTTGTTGTTCCTTATTCCAGTATCTTGGCCGGAGCTTTTTCCCGTGCTTATCCTTTGAAACTTCAAATGGTTCTTCAAGCGCAATCATGTAGTTCCAATCCATGCCGAACCATGTCTTTGTCTACATCCTCCAATAGTCGAAATCCTCGCGATCATAGGGAGGTGGAACATTGATGTCATCACCCAACTTTTCTTCAATCGTCATCTCCTCTAGCTTTTTTCTCTCTCGGCAATTAGTCCGTAGATGAGCGAACCATCACACTTATACCACTTGTTAGGATCTTACTGTGTGATGGGGGGGGGGGGTGAATAGCACTTTTTCGATTCTTCTTCCTATGATATTAGCGTGCATAAACGGAAATATTAATAACAAATTCAAACAATCGCTAACACGTCACCTTTATGTGGTTCGGTGATAAAGCTCCTACTCCATGGCTGTTGATAACTACTATTTTGTTGATTAAATTAGGCTTTCAAATCCATGTTTTGATCCACTTTTATATGCTTAAGTTTACATTTACATTAGGTTTCATGAATTGTCTCTATTTTAGCTTTTGATTCAAATCTTTGTATATTTGAGATATTTTGACACTAAAATGTGAATCTAATTTTGTAGGCTTCAAATGATCATGGACCTAGATCAGATTGGATCAAACTTGAGTTAGAATTGGATCCGGATCAAGGTGATCAAGCATCGGATTAATATGGGCCGTCCATTCAAGAGAACGGCTAGATCTGAGCCATCCGTCAACTTCTGATCAATCCAAGATCAAGATTGAGTTAACAAGTCCATGGATCAAGATATGAAGTTTGGAGCCAAATCAGAGTCCATTTGACCGTCGAATCAAGTGTGGGGGAGTTTCAACCGTCCATTCAAGAGGGCAGAGAGATGTGAGCCATCCATTGTAGATCTGGTTGATCCCAGCTAAGGAGAGGCAGATCTGACCGTCTGATGGAGATCTGGAAACTTTGGTTCAGATCTGAGGAGATCCGACCGTTGGATGAAGCCAGAACGATCTCAGCCGTCCATTCCTAACTATAAAAATAGTTTCTTCTCCTGATCAGATTTGTCGTCGCGTGTCGCTGTTCTTCCGTGTTCTTCACTGTTCTTCGCTCGTTCTTCTTCGTTTCTTCATCCGATCGCGCGGCCACATCGGATCCGAGCTTGGTTCGAGTTTCCAGATCGTCGGGATCGCGTCTCCGTGAGGTTTTCAGATCAATTTGTCACTGAGAAGAGCTAGGTGAGGGTTTCGCCAGAGTTCTGCCATTTTCTGATCAATACGCACTTGTACTCCCTTCTTCATCAATCGGAGCAAGTCAGAGGGGTTCTCTGAGTTGTTCTGAAGATTCCTGAGCCATTATCGCAATCCCACACATCAAGTACGAGGAGATTGGAAGAATGGTTCTCTTGAAGGCAAATCTGAAGCTGGATTGATCGCGGAGGATAAAGTTCTGTCGATTTGTCGAGCTAGGGGGTTCATAGCTGATTCTTGTGTGATAGCAAGAAGGATTCGAGCTAAGGGAAGGATTTGATGTTTAGTTGCTGTTAATTTCCATTTTTGAATTCCGTTTTCCGTAGCTTAGTTTTCATATCAGATCGCATTTACAGCTACTGATCGGT
This sequence comes from Boesenbergia rotunda, assembly GCA_024364735.1. NCBI lineage: Eukaryota > Viridiplantae > Streptophyta > Magnoliopsida > Zingiberales > Zingiberaceae > Boesenbergia > Boesenbergia rotunda. The sequence goes on from JAGFNQ010004278.1 coordinate 126,883, forward strand.
CTTGTAGACCGATCCAGACAGTCTCTGATCGGTCTCACGACCGATCAGGCACATACCTGATCGGTCTGTCGACCGATCCGGTAAATTTTCAGCACTTTTCAGCCTGTTTCTTGCATTAAGTTTGTAGCGCATGAATTCAACTTCATTACTGAAATTTAGCTTCAGATAAATTGCTTGTTTGTCTTTGATATTAGTCTTTGTCCTTCAATTACATAAATTCGTATTGAATTGCTTCATGTCCACGTAGGTTAAGTTTAGTTTCCATAATTTCCTAGCTAATTCTTGCTTAGTGGAATTCACTTTGTTTCAGTTGTATTTTCATTCTTTGTTACAAAACAAACCCCCATTTCCATTTGAAAACCCAAACATTTGACGACAAATAACCTTCAAGCTTGAATTAAACATTCATTCAACTAGTCCTTGGAAAAATATGACCTGAGGCCCCTATTCTACATTTTATTTTGTTAGCCAAGGGTTTTCAGTTTATAAATATCTAAATTTGAGGCTCATCTGTGACACCTGTTGTGGGCTCACACATCAAATTTTTGGTGTCGTTGCCAGGGAAATACTAGTTGAGTTTGTTTAATTTGAGCTTGTGTTTAATATTTATATTCTTTGATTCTATTCTCATTTGCTTTATCTTTTTGTATACATTGGCTGTCATTTTGTTTGTTTTGTGACAGGACTGTAGGTGGTGACCTTGTGGAATTTGACCCTGAGATTGAAAGAATATTCAAATGTTTTTAAATGAACAATTAAAGATCAAAAGTTCATTGTTGGAGTTAAACTTTTTGGTGGAGCAAATGGAATTCCAACAAAGAACCAACATTTATTCATTTACTTACAATTCAGGTTGGGGGATCTTAATTCACAACAGCCCCTACAACAAAGACAACCACCATTTCAAAGTTTTCAGCAGTCCTATTCAAATTTTCAGCAACCAAATTATCAATTTCAGCCTCAACTTCAACAATTTCAGCAATATTTTCAGCCAAGTCAGCCTTTCCAACAATTTCAGTAGCCCTTTCATCAAAATCAGCAACCTTATCAAGGAAATCAGCAAGGTTTTCAAGGGAATCTGAATTTTCAGCAAAACCAATCCTTGAATCAGTCACCACAGCAATTTCAGCCACAATTCCAAAATTTTCGGCAAGGTTACAATCCTAATCAGCAAGGTTTTCAACCATACAATCAGAGTTTTCAACCTCCACAATTTCAGCCCTCATCACAACAATTTCAACCTCAAACTCAGAATTTTCAGAGCTACAATTCTCAGCAATTCCAACCAAGTTTCCAACCCAATTTTTAGTAATTTTCACAGCTAAATCAACAATTTAATCAACCCCAACTACCTTATTTTCATAATTCACAACCTAGTCATGATTTTGAGCAACCTAATGCTACATTTCAAGTTCAACAAGAGTTCCATGCTCATCAAGGAGACTTTGAGGATTCTAGTGAGCTTGAGGCTCAACAACAAAAGTTTGGGGAGATTATGGAACAAATTATACAACAACGAAGTTTATAACAACAAGAGTATGATTCTACGCTTCAAAATATTGAGAGACACATTGGACAATTGGTTAGTAAAATGAATCAAATGCAAACCCAAGAATCAAGCCAATCACCTTCTCAAGCTACTCAAAATTTTAAGAGGTATGATTATACGATAACTTTGAGGAATGAAGAGGTTGTTTCAAGTTTAAACACTCCAAATGTCGATTTTTCTGAAAAATTTCCAGCATCTTATTTTCCATCTCAAAACAGCCCCGAAATTGATTCTATACCAGTTCAAGGTGACCCTAGTGCAAGCCTAAGTCCTTCTTCAATTGATCTTGCAATTTTGGTAGAAGAAGAAGAAGAATTCAGCAAAATCAGGGCACTTACAACAGCTATTCCTCTTGAAATCCTTGCTCAGAGTTCATTTCCAAAATTTTCAGCTCAAGAGGAAGAACCAAGGGCTCCATTACACTTCCTACAGCACCCAGAGAGGATCCTCCTAGCATTAGCATGGGTATTTTAGATGAAGTTGTTGAGACAGATTTAATTGCTGATAAAGCTTCACTTGATATAGTGGGAGGAGATTTTTGTTCAAAGGAAGCTGAGGATGCATTAGCTATGGAGGAATTGGAGGAGATGGATAGAAAAGCTTGTGACAGTCTTGAATTTGATTCTGAAGCTCCAAAGGACCCTTCTCATCTTTTATTTTGTGATGATATAATTGTTATTAGTCCTAATTTTTCTAATATGTTTGTTGCAGATATTGTTGATGAAACATGTGTTGCAGATGATTCTACAGAATTGTACTGAGCCCCAGGGACCACCATCATTGATTGATACATTAGGAGATTCAGAGGATAAGCCAGAAAGTGTAGGGACTTGCATGGTGGAAGCAAGAACCCAAGAATCACCTGGTTTAGTTGAATGCCCACCAGAACCTGAGATTGAAGTGGAGCCTTCACATGACCAGGAGGAGACCATAGTTACATCTACTCTTGTAGAACCTTCAGGTATTCTTCAGCATGATAAGGTAAGCATTTCTCCTAAGGTTGATTTTGTTGGTTGTGATACATCTCTTGATACATCTTATGTAGAGATTGGTTGTGAAAACCCCATAGAGGTACCTAGTGTTGTTGGCTATGATGCATTTTTCGATACATCTTATGTAGAGACTGATTGTGAAAATTTCATAGATGTACATAAGGATGATTTTGTTGGCTGTGATTCATTTCTTGAAACACCCTATGTAGATACTGATTGTGAAAAATCCATAGAGGTACCCAAATTTGATTTTGTTGGCTGTGATGTAATTTTTGATACATTCTATTTAGAGATTGATTGTGAAAAATTGATAGAGGTACCTGAAGTTGATTTTGTTGAATGTAAAGCATTTCTTGATAAATCATATGTGGAGACTAATTGTTTAGAAAAATTCATAGAGGTACCCAAGATTGATTTTGTTGGATGTGATGCATTCCTTGAAACATTTTATATAGAGGTTGTTTATATTTCATTCCTTTCTTACCCTGCATGCGTTCGGGATGTATTGTCTTTTCATAGTTTTGCAGGGTCCCGTAGGCTTCTAGAATGGGTACTCAAACACTACAAGAAAATTACTTTTCCGCAGCGTGTTATTAACAACGCACATTAAAAGCATGATGTTAATAGTATTATTAACAACATGCATATTGATGTGCGCTGTTAATACCATAAATTTTTTTAAAAGAAAAAACATCAACGGCATACATTAAAAGTAAGCTGTTAATGCTATTATTAACATCATATTAACGTACGCTGTGAATAAATAATAACAACGGCCGCATGCAAAAATTGGTACGCTGTTAATGTATTTATTTATTATATGTAAAATGCTACAAATAAAATTACAAATAATCACTATTTTATTATTTTCAATTTTCCTTTTTTTCTTTTTTTTTTCTTATTTTTTCTTTTTCCTTATTTCTGTTTTTTCCAAAATCCTCGCGCTACCAATATATCCGACCCGACTCCCTTCGTCCTTCCCAAAACCCTCGCGCGCGCCTCAACTCATCGATCGCCCTCCTCATCGCTTGAGTTTCCGCTGCCTCCTTGTAAAATACGGGTAATAATAATAATAATAATAAAAATAAAAAATAAATGTATAGAATAATATATATATATATTTATAGGAATATATATAAATTTATATACAAACACCATAAATAGAAGTTGGAAATTTAAAACAATCAGAGGGAAAATTTGGAATAATTTTCTAGAATTTTTGGATATATTCGCAGGATTAATTCGACATAAAATTAGTTAGTTACAAATTAATTGAGGAAAAGATTAGTTTTTCCATATATATATATATATATATATATATATATATATATATATATATATATACTCCCTTTTAACTCCCCGTGCCCTAGCCCTCACCACCGCAACTCCCGATCCCTTTCTACTCTTCCTAGCGCCGGTGTCTTCGATCTCTTTCCAGCCGGTCGCTGATCTCTTTCGCCGGAGTTGAGCTAGCCCTCCTTGAGCCGGCGTCGCCCTTGTCTCCACCTTTCAGCCACGCCGCCTTCCTCGCGCAAGCAAGACGACGGCGACGCCTCTCCCTCACGCGACCCCTTTTCGATTTTCCTCCTTTTCTCCCTAGTCTCATCGGCAGCGACCCACAACCGCCTGAGCCGGCGCTTTGAGTTTCCTCTCTGGTCACGACTCGCCACTTTCTTGTGTCGATCAGATATATAGGTGGCTATTAGAGAAGCAGAACTGCATCTGAAGAGGCGGTGGTGGTCGGTCCCTGTTGATCAGAGCAGAGGGTGAAGGACGGAAGGCTACGAGCATTGGCGTCTCAGGTATATTAAGTTTTTCAATATTCTTGGACGAATTCGTCAAGTAGAGTTAGGACAGGCTTCAATTTGTGTAACATTTTCAGTGGTTGTACCTATGTTCAAATGATTAAAATTGATAGGTTAAATATGATCATGATTTTGTAAAAGAACTAAATTGCCTAAATCTAAATTTTCACATATTTTTGTCAATGTTGTATTCTGAATTATATTTTGCAATTATATGCTAATTAGGATTAGCTTATTTTAATCCAGGAGAAACAAGAAATTATCATTGAAAAGATTATTCGCAATAAGTGTAAATGTGATACTGTTATGAAAGGCCTTGAACTATTTGGTGAGCGATAGTCAAACAATATTATTTACAACTAAATTTGAGAAATGAGAAATCTGAATATATTACAGATATAACTGTTTGCTCCATTATTTATAATTTATCAGATTTTTTTAGGTGTAAAACTGAGTGATGCATCAAAGAAGCTGGGGAAAAAGTTTGCTATAGGAACTTCTGCTGTCAATGTGAGCCTGTAGCCTAGCATTGTTTAGTTGATGGAGGAAATGCTTTTTTTACGTTGTCTAAATACTAATTTCTAGTTTATTAATTTGAGGGGCCAACAGAGAAAGAACAAATTGATGTGCAAGGACACATTGCCTACGATTTTGTGGAATTCATTACCGAGACTTGGCTAGATGTAATGTATCATTGTAAAATTCCTTACAGAAGTCTCCATTTTGTGTACGACCATTAAATTTGCTAGAAGTTCAATTGCTAATTATTCCATGCTACTCAATTTTTGCATTAATCTTTTCTCAATTAGAGATGATCCTTTGCTTAGCTGATCTTGGATGTGTTCTTTCTATTAGCTAGGTGAATTGCGCATTGGAGATTATCTTGGTAAATAACCTTGTAGTGTACATTTTGTTTGATTGTATACATTTTTTTTAAATTTATGTTGCCACAAGCCTTCCCTTTTTTATGCCTTTTCTTGTTTTTACAGCTATTGGTGCAATCTTTTCTGCTACAGATTCCGTTTGCACTTTATAGGTTCTCAATTCTAGCATATTATATTAAGTTAGTGGCTTTGTCTTAGCTAACTAATGTTTGCAATTTATTACTTGAAAATCAGGTGCTCAATCAGAATGAGACACCTTTGCTTTATAGCTTGGTATTTGGTGATAGGGATATCAATGGTGCATAAAAAATTGATAATGTTGATATGTTAACCAACATTTAGCTGTAACGTAGGTAACTATTTTGAAATTATATGTTTTCTAAACTACATATTTGTTATAAAAAAAATATACATGTTAGAATTAATAACTTTGTATTGTTATACAGCCAAAAGTAAAGGATCGAGCCATGGAGATATTGGTGATAATACAAAATGTCAACTACTTCATTGGTGTGTTGATGAAGCTATTGCAGAAGGTCAAATTGCATCTACAGATCTAAAAGCAAAAGTGTATCACGTTCTTCTTAGATGATCTTATTGGAAAGTTTGGGTTGATAGAGCTTTTTAGAGAAGGTGGACCTAATTCGACCAAATGATGAAATATTTTTCTCAGGGATATAATAGAAAGCACAATCGCTTGGTTATCTAAATTTATAATTTTATAAGTCTGATAGATTCTACTGAATTAAAAGTCATATTTTTTTCTGTAAGAAACAATTATGTTACTAAGTGAATTTTTTGATACTAGTTTGTGTTTTGTTTTACCAAGTAAATTATTGTTACAAAGTGAATTATTGTCTTAAGTGTGGTATTTAATTGATTGTAACAATAATGTTAATTGTAGCGTGCGATTGCACGCTAGAATTGTAATCAATCACAGCGTGCAGTTGCGTGCTGCGATTGCAATTAACCGCAACGCGCGGTCGTGCGCTGCGAATGCTTTTAACCGCAGCGTGCGATCTCGCGCTGTCAATGTTTTAGGACTTTTAAAGCTTTGAGTTGTGCAGCATGCGATGCGCGTTGCAGATAAAGTAATTGCGCGTTGCGGAAAGTCACATTTGTTGTAGTGAAACTTAATAGCCTCCAACCTCCCGGAAGGACTTCTAAGGAGCATGCAGTTGTTGGAAACGGATGGCTAGAGAGGGGGGGTGAATATAGCCAATCTCTTTGACTTTAAACACTTATGAAGTTTCTGCACTCAACTTATCAGTAGCACAGCGGAAGAAGCAAAGGAAAACGAAGCAGTGCAGTAAACTAAAAATAGAAATGAAAGCAAACAAAGACAGCTACCAAGATCGCTAACAAGAGGGTTTATAAGGTTCGGGGATAACTTGCCTCTACTCCTTGGCGTGCCCTTAAGGTGGGCGATCCCTTGATCGTCGGCAGATCAAGCCCCGGTGTTCACCGGATATAACGCAACCTCCTTCTCGGTGGAGAAACCTCTCCACAGCGTTTCAAACAAGAATATAGATTTAAGCTTAATGAAACACAGAGAATACTCTTACTCAGCACCTAGCAAGGACAAGAGCACAGCGAGCTTATCCCGAGCTCCACCCAGCGACGATCTCACGCAAGGACTCCCTCCTTCGTGTCTTCTCACTGTTGGACTCCAAGCTCCTTGTTCTTTCCTCCCAGCACTTACGTAAGAGTTGGTTGCTTCTCAATTGTGGTTGCTTGCTCAAAGTGATGAAGACTTCAGAAACACAGCAAGCAAGTTGTGGAGAAAAACAAAGCGCAGCAAGAACTTCAGCAAGCTCAACACAGAAAAACTGTCTAACACTTCTCTGCTTCAACCGAAGTCTTCTCCTTTTTGTTTCTCCACCAAGCATCAGATGACACCATCCCTGCAGCTCCCAGCTGCTCATCTGCCAACGCCAGCTACCACTGAGCTATCCCTGGACTCCCTGAGCTTCCCTCAGCCAAGCTCCAGTCTCAGCTCCAGTCTGCAGCTCGGCCGTTGCAACCTGAGATGGAGAAACGGACAAACCTGCTCCAAGGAAAGCCTCCATTAACTTCTCCTTGAGTGTTTGAATCCTCCCTTGTCATCTGCAGCTTAATCAGACTGTTAGAGTAGTATATCACACAATAAATAAAATATCAGAAGCAAACAGCAGCGAATCGGATATGGTCAAACGCGATCAGAGCGTCTGACAGCGCAATTTGAATTAAAGTGATCGGTCACCGGACCGATCCAGGGCTTGTGGGTCGGTCACCGGACCGATCCAGGGCTTGTGGGTCGGTCACCAGACCGATCCACTGCTTCGCTGGGATTCCCAGCTCTCGTGGCTATACACGCCTGATCGGTCACCAGACCGATCAGAGTGAAGCCTGATCGGTCACCAGACTGATCAGAGTGAAGCCTGATCGGTCACTCAGACCGATCAGGACAAATGAACAGTGATTCTTTAATCAGATCCTAAGTCCCTGATCGATCACCGGACCGATCCAGGGTCTGATCTGGAGGAGAACTCACTCACTATTCACTCCCTGATCGGTCACCAGACCGATCAGGCGCAAGTCAGTGAGGAAGCTGCTTGCTCCCTGATCGGTCACCGGACCGATCAGACATCGCTGGATCGGTCACTAGACCGATCCACGAAGGAGCAGCGTGCCAATATCCCTGATCGGTCACCAGACCGATCCAGGGAGTCAAACCCAGCCCTCCAAGCTAGGGTTCCATCCACCTTAGCCCTCCAAGCCAAGGATTTCACCATCTAACTCTCCAAGTTGGGAATTTGCACCTAACCCTCCAAGCTAGAACTTTTCACCTAGGCCTCCAAGCTAGGACTTTTCACCTAGCCCTCCAAGCTAGGACTTTTCACCCAACCCTTCCGAGTTAGAATTTCATCCAACCTAGCCCTCCAAGCTAGGAACCTGACCCTCCAAGCCAGGACTTTTTCACCTAATTCTCCAAGATGAGAATTTGGACATAACCCTCCAAGTTAGGACTTTTCACCTAGCCCTCCAAGCTAGGACTTTTCACCCACCTCTTCCGAATTAGGGCCTTTCATACACATAGCCCTCCAAGCTAGGATTTTCCAACACCTAGCCCTCCAGACTAGGATTTTCCATACCATGCCTGATCCCCGATTAGGACTTAATCATAATCAATCATCATCCACCAAAACTAAAATCGGTGTCAACACCAAAACAACAATCAGGGCCAGACTACATCAACAATCTCCCCCTTTTTGTTGTTTGACAATCCGATTTTAAGTTTAGGGATTCTTAATCAAGTTTTTCAAATTTAGAATCATAGGGGAATCCAGATCCTCCCCCTACAACATGATCATCCTAAACTTAACCAATCCACACTCTCCCCCATTGTCGAACATCGAAAAGGGACTAGAGGGGCTGTTAAGTTTATAACAAACTCCCCCTCAACCCTAGGGGTATCCCAGAACAACAAAGATTCGATGGAATTGTTTTTGAAGCATATGATATTGTTGGATCGAGAACACCGATAGAGGGGGGGTGAATATCAGTATACGTTTTTCTTCGGAAAATTAAGAGCAAGTGCAGCGGAAATAAAATAAAACAGATCAGCACAAAGACACAGTCGATTTACTTGGTTCGGAGCCTGTGTCGACTCCTACTCCAAGGCCCACGGTCGTTGACCGTTTACTTTGGGCAATTCTATATAGGCGCAAACAGTTTACAATAATTTGATTAAAAAGAAATAAGTGCAGTAAACAAAACACGCTCTTCTTTACCGACGTCCGAAGTAGATCGAATTTCTCGGAGCAGCAGGACGTCGTCGGCTCGTGTTGGAAGGTTTCCGGAGCAAGTCGCGAGAGCAGAAGAGCTTTGAGGCGTTGAATGGAAGTGATTCTTGAAGCTTGGGGTCGAGGGGTGCTATTTATAGCACCTAGGGCGCCCTGGACGTCGGGGGCGCCCTGCCACGTGTCAGCCGATCCACACTTCGCTCGGTCAAGCTTTATCCCACCCGAATAGGGATGAGGTTTGACCTCTGGGGCGCCCTGGTCGCTGAGGGCGCCTTGGTTGACGCGGTCTTCTCGGCTGGATAGAGTTGATCGGCCTCGCTGGCATAGGCGCGGAGCGCCTTGGCTCCTGAGGGCGCCCTGGGCGCTGAGGGCGCCCTGGCTGCTGAGGGCACCCTGGATGCAGAGGGCGCCTTCGGACAGTGCTTAGCCGAACTCCTTTTTGCTTTACCTGTTTCTTGTTCACCTTGGAGGCGCCCTAGACACTCAGGGCGCCCTACTCAGCTACTGCCTCACTCCTTTGAGGCTCTCTGAGCTGCAGACACACGTTCCTTTGGTCCTGCATCCAGGGTTAGTCTAAAAACAAAATAAAGTATTAATTTGTTAGTTTATACAGCCTTAGCTGTCTTGGTTCTGACTTTGGTCTCCAAAATGGAGCCCTAGGTCGAACCGACGCCTACTGTTCCCTCGACGGGGAACGCGTCCTCACCTACTCCTCTCGGGAGATTTTACCTGATGCCAACCGTTCCTTTGGTTGGACTTTTGCCTGACGGTCCTTTGTCAGGTCTTGTCAACTGGCAGTCCTTCGCCAGTTGCCTAGCAGTCCTTCGCTAGGGCTTCAGTCCCAGGCTGTCCTTCGCTTGGTGCTTAGCAGTCCTTCGCTAGGTCTTTGATGCTGGCAGTCCTTCGCCAGTTGCCTAGCAGTCCTTCGCTAGGGCTTTGATACTGGCTGTCCTTCGCCAGTTGCCTAGCAGTCCTTCGCTAGGTCTTTTCTACTGGCAGTCCTTCGCCAGTTGCCTAGCTGTCCTTTGCTAGGGCTTTTCCTGCACACTTGATTAACTTGTTAGAAAACAAGAAAGACTTAACTTTTGACCTATGTTGCCATTATCAAAACACATGTTTGACTTAGGTGCATTCTGCACCAACAATCTCCCCCTTTTTGATTTATGGCAACCCTAGTTCAAAAAGTTAAGTTTAAGCAAAACATGAAAAAAGTTTTGTTCCCTCCCCCTGGAAGGAATCTCCCCCTAGATTTTTCAAAAATTCGTGGGGTTTTAAAAAAACTTATTTGTACTTGAAAACCTTTTTGAAAATGTTAGCTTAAGTAACAATTTCAGTTTTAATACAGTTTTGAAAAACTTAAGCTTTAGAGTAAAGAAAATTTTTACAAGCTTAAGTAAGCACCTTTTGAAAAGCTAGAGTACTTTAGAAAATTTTTTAAAAGCTTGAGTAACAATCTTGCAGCTAGAGTACTTAGCAATATTTCAAAAGCTTTTTAAGAAAATTTGAAACTAGAGTACTTTAGGCAAAATTTTGAAAACTTTAAGAAATTTTGAAGCTAGAGTACTTAGGCAAGTTTTGAAAACTTTAACAAATTTTGAAGCTAGAGTACTTAGGCAAGTTTTGAAAACTTTAACAAATTTTGAAGCTAGAGTACTTAGGCAAATTTTGAAAACTTTAATATTTTTCAGAAAGATTTTGAATAAGTAAAAATTTTGAAAGACTTTTTGAATAAAGGATAGAGTAAAGAAAATTAAATTTTGAAATTTTGAAACTTTTTTTTCTCTCCTTTCCTATCTCTCCCCCTTTGCCATATATCAAAACAAATAAAAATAGCATGGATAAAGGAAATAAATAAGAGTTTGCTGTACTGAACCAAATCATAATTGGACTTGACTAAATCAACCAATTTTCTCTGTAGGGACCTGTCTAACCCAATTAGCTACTTACTAACTGTTATAAACAGTAGTTTTTGCTAGGGTTAGTCAAGTTAAGTGTTTCTGTTCAAGTTAGATTTTCTAAACTTGACACTTAACTTGATTGCTGTATAAGTTGTATTTAGTGCCCCAATTACTGCAGATGCACTGACTTAAAGCATCTTGAATTAAGGCAAAGGCCTAAGCATCTCAACCCTTTCTAGGTTATCAATCAAAAAGTATCCTAAGGTGCTTGTGAGATGCTGGCTTCTAAGTCTATAGGTGCATGCAGTTCTAGGGTTAGGGCCTAGGCTAAGTTCATTTTCGAAAAACCCTAGTTTTTGAAGGGGTAGTTTTTAAAACATAAAACTAAGTCGAAAATGAAAACTTATTTTAAAATTAAGTGAAACAGTTTTAAAAAAAATTTTAAATCAAGCCAAAAAAATAATCTATTCTACAAGGCACAATCCTAACTGCCTTCTTAGTGAGCTGAACTCAGACTCAGGTAAGGGCTTTATTAATATATCAGCTAGGTTGGATTTAGAGTCAATATATTTAAGTACTATATCACCCCTGGTTACATGGTCTCTTACAAAATGATGTTTAACTTCTATATGTTTGGTTCTGGAGTGTTGAATTGGGTTCTTGGTTAAATTAATTGAACTTATATTGTCAATAAACACTTGAGTTTGGGTGTAGTTGAGCTGGAAGTCCTTAAGTGTGTGCATCATCCATAAAAGTTGAGCAACACACTCTCCTAATGCCACATACTCAGCTTCAGTTGTGGATAGAGCCACACAGTGTTGTTTTCTGATGCACCAACTGACTAGACTCTGACCTAACAGTTGGCAGCTTCCACTTGTGCTCTTTCTATCTAATTTACAGCCAGCATAGTCAGAATCTGAGTATCCGGTTAAGGCAAAAGTTGAGGTCCTAGGATACCAAATCCCTATATTTATGGTGCCCTTTACATATCTCAGTATTCTTTTTAGGGCTGCTAAGTGCGTTTCCTTAGCACAGGTTTGGTATCTAGCACACATCTCTACAGCAAACAGAATATCAGGTCTACTGGCTGTAAGGTACAGTAGGCTACCTATCATACTCCTATAGATTTTAAGATCTACTGGTTTACCATCAGGGTCACTATCTATTTTTACATTAGTGGCCATGGGGGTACTTATACTTTTAGAGTTATCCATTTTAAATTTCTTTATTAACTCTTTAGCATATTTGAATTGATGAACGTAGTTACCATCCCTAGTTTGTTTAATTTGTAAGCCTAGGAAAAAGGTAAGCTCACCAACTAAGCTCATTTCAAATTCATCTTCCATTATCTTGACAAATTCTTTTAGAAAGTTGATGTTGGTGGATCCAAAGATTATGTCATCTACGTAAATTTGGGCAATAAATATATCTTTTCCTAGGGTTTTAATAAATAATGTTGAGTCAATTTGGTCTTGTTTAAATTCTTTAGAAGTTAAATAGGTTGATAATCGTTCATACCAGGCCCTAGGTGCTTGTTTTAACCCATATAGTGCTTTAGTTAGTTTGTAAACGTAGTTAGGTTTGTCTAGGTCCTCAAACCCTGGGGGTTGTCCTACATAAACTTCTTCTTTTATAAATCCATTTAAAAAGGCTGACTTTACATCCATTTGATATAATTTGAATCCTTTATGGGATGCAAAGGCCAATAACATTCTAATGGACTCAAGTCTAGCTACTGGGGCATATGTTTCATCATAGTCTAGTCCCTCTACTTGGCTGAATCCCTTAGCTACTAAGCGGGCTTTATTTCTGACTATTTCTCCTTGATCATTTAGCTTGTTCCTAAAGACCCACTTAGTATCTCTAATGGATTTACCTTCAGGTTTAGGTACTAATTCCCAGACTTGGTTTCTCTCGAATTGAGCTAGTTCTTCTTGCATCGCTATGATCCAATCAGGATCAGGTAGGGCTTCTTCTATAGTTTTGGATTCAATTTTTGATATCATAGCTATTTGACTAAGGTTCCTATAGGAAGACCTAGTCCTGACTCCTAAAGTTGAATCACCCACAATTTGATCGGTTGGGTGACTAAGTCTGGGTTTCTTGGTTCTCCTAGAGATTGGTTCAGCCTCAGGTCCGGCTGGATGGTTTGTTTCGACTCTTTGGGCTGGTTGATTTGTTGGTTCAATATTTATTTCAGTTGACTCATTTATTGGTTCAATGGTTAACTCGTTTAAGGGTTCAATTAAGGGTTCATTATTTTCTTGGTCAGAGTGTGATGAAGTTAAATCTGGATTATTAGATGTTGAATTGATTTCTTCATCAAAAATTAAGTTTGTAGTTTCTTCAATTTTCTTAGTTTGTTTGTTATAAACTCTATAGGCTCTACTTGTGGTTGAGTATCCTAGGAAGATACCAGGGTTTGACTTGGATTGAAATTTTCCTAAATAGTCTTTGGTGTTTAGGATATGGACTTTACATCCAAAGACCCTTAGGTAATGTAGATTTGGTAGTCTATGGTAGTACAATTCATAGGGGGTTTTGTTGTGTCGCTTGTTAATTAAAACTCTATTTTGGATATAACAGGCTGTACTAATTGCTTCTGCCCAAAATTGGTTTGCTAGATTAAATTCGTTGAGCATAGCCCTAGCGGCTTCTTGTAAGGTTCTATTCCTTCGCTCAACTATCCCATTTTGTTGGGGGGTTCTAGGACATGAAAATTCATGTAAATACCTATTTATTTTACAGAATTCTTCGAATCGTTGATTCTCAAATTCTCCCCCGTGATCACTCCTAAGTCTTTTTATTTTAGTGTCGTTTTGATTTTCAATTAGTTTACAGAATTCAACAAATAGGTTTAGGGTTTCATCTTTGGTTTTTAGGAACCTAACCCAGGTAAACCTAGAGTAATCATCAACTATTACTAAGCAGTATCGGTTCCCGCTTAGTGACTTGGCTCCATGTGAATCAAATAGGTCAAGGTGCAGGAGCTCAAGTGTAGTTTGAGTTAAGTCAGATTGAATAAGTTTGTGATTGGATTTGGTTTGTTTGCCTTGATTACATGATTCACATATTAGGTTTTCATTATTTTTGATTTTGGGGAGACCTTTGATTAAGTCAAGTTGGGTAATTTTTGATATAGTTCTTACATTTGTATGACCTAATCTCCTATGCCAGAGGTTTGTTTGTTCTAATTGTGTTAACATACATTTGGGTATAAGGGGAAGATTTATAGTGTATACATTGTTTTTCCTAGTGCCCTTAAGTATGATTTCTGATCTTGTTCATTTCTAATCAGGCAGTTAGAATTGTTGAAAGTAACTATATAACCAGAATCACATAACTGACTTATGCTAAGCAAGTTAAAATTAAAGTTTTCAACCAATAGAACTTTCTTAATAATGAAATCAGATTTAAGCTCAATATTACCTGACCCAATTACCTTGAGTGTAGCATTATTGCCAAATGCCACTGAGCCTAGGTTTTTGAGTTTGAGCTTGGTGAACTTCAATTTATCTCCAGTCATGTGTCTGGAGCAACCGCTATCCAACATCCATTGGTCCAAATCTTTATGTTCCTACGCATAAAGAATTTTCTTGATTTGGATCCAATTAGAATCAGGAATAGCTTAAATTGAGTTTCACTGCCTAGTCTGTCTCACCCAAATCTAGGGTTTTCAATCACGTTAACCTTATGGTTTTCGTGAGACAGGTTTTGATGATTAAAAGTTGTTTTGAAAAGATTGATTAATTTTGAAAACAATTAGATTTTGACAGAAGTTTAAATCTACAAATAACTGAAATTTTATGTTACATTCGAATTTGACAAAAAAATAATTTAAATTTGAATTTCAAAAATTGGCTTCCAGGTCTTGGCGAGGCACAAGGCCTTCTTTGGCCGTAGCCTTATGGGATCATCCACCCTTTCCTTGACAAAGCCTTTTAATGAAGTTTCATTTTCAAAATTATTTTTTGAAAAATTTCTGGTCTAACTAGTTTGGGTCTTGGATCGGTAGCTTCGGCTAGTTCCGCCAGTCTAAAGAGACCAAGTGAACTTGATCTTATTAGAATTGGTTTCCCCAACGTACTATCATCTCACCTCCACCCAATACTATGTTGTCAAGTTTCAGTTAAGTTTGTTCAGTCCTTAACTAACCATTCCTAAATCTAAGCATGGTAAATTGCAGGAATTAAAATAAACAATCAAACAAGCAATTTAAATCAATAATAATAAATTCATCTAATAATGAAAATAGTTTTCAGTTTGGCTCCCCCTGGACTAAAGCCACGGTGATGGTTAGGCAAGATGTGAATCTTGTCCTTGGGGATCCAATACTGATTTGATCCAGTCGGTTTGTTCAGGCATAGTTTAGGTACCCATGCCTGAATTTTGCCTCTGGACTGATTCAGTACAGCAAGGTATGATCTTTGCCGAGATTTGGTTCTATAGCCCAATCCGGATCGATTTAGAACTGATTTCTGTTTTCCAAGGATCATGTCAAGACCCTTGGAACCAGATGTAAATCGTTCTAATGCTGATCTAAGATCCTTAACCTGAGTTTTCAGGAAGGAGTTTTCCTTTTCAAGTTTTTCAACTTGAGTAGGAGTTCCTTCCTGAACCTTCTCGGTTGAGGGTTTAGAGTCAGCTCCCTCTTTCAGGAGTTTTACTTCCTGTCGGAGGGATTCGACTCGGAGTTTGGCTTTTGCCAAATCTCGAGAAAGAAATGAAATTAATTCAATTAATTGACATCTATTAAAACCAGTTACCTTAATTTCTCCGTCTTCTGTGAAGGTCAGCTCGCCGTCTTCTTGTTCTGTTTCTGATTCGGTTTTGACTTTATCTGAGGCAGTTAGAGGTAGAAGATTGGACTGGGGTGCCTCTTCTTCTTCTTCTGAGGACGATTCGTCCCATGTTGCTTGGAGCGCCTTCTTCCGTCTTGTTTTCTTGGACTCCTTTAGATTTGGACATTCTGACTTGTAGTGGCCCTTTTTCTTGCATTCATAGCAGGTCACATTGGGCTTGTTCGTGGGTTCAGTTGGTTCGTCCTCTCTTCGGCCGGTTTTCCGTTTGTTGGTTCGGTTCTTCAGCTCTTTGTAGTAGCTTCGAGCGAGCCGGACCAGCTTAGTTTGATCTCCATCTTCTTCTAAGTCTGAGTCAGAGTTAGACTCAGTTTCGGGTTCAGGCTTCTTCTTCGTAGTCCTTCCTGTTTTACCTGCAACGAAAGCAATACTTTTCTCGACCATATTGGTGTTAGTTTGTTCGTGCAGTTCTAGTTCGGAAAATAATTCGTCTAATTTTATTTTAGAAAGATCTCTAGAGACCTTGTACGCATCTACCATAGATGCCCACAAGGTACTTCTAGGGAAAGCGTTTAGGGCATACCTTATTAGGTCACGGTTTTCGACCTTGTGACCTATTGTGTGAAGACCATTCATTACCTCTTGGATCCGTGCGTGGAGTTGGGCTGCTGTTTCGTTGTCAGCCATCTTGATGGTGTAGAGTTTGTTTAGTAGCAGATCCCTCTTGTTGATCCGAGTATCTGAAGTCCCTTCGTGCAGCTCGATCAGTTTTGTCTATAGCTCCTTTGCACTGTTAAAGGGGCCCACGCGGTTCAGCTCTTCCTTTGTCAGCCCGCATTGTAGGGTTTGTGTTGCTTTTGCGTCGGCTTCTATCTTGCGTTTTAGGGAATTGTCCCATTCGGAGTAGCTTTGTGGTTTTCCTTCGGCGTCTTTGGGGATCTCCAGACCGGACTGGATGATGATCTACATATCCACCTGAGTTTTCAGGTGGACCTCCATGCGACTTTTCCAGTAGGAAAAGTCTTCTCCACTGAAGAGTGGAGGTCTGGCGGTGCTAAATCCCTCTTGCATGGCCATCTGAAACAGAAAACTAACAAAGAAAACGAATTTTCCAAGACTAGGTCTTGGATTAGTAGTGCTGGAAAAATTAAATAACGAGGGGTGTTGCACCAACCTCGCAAAAAAAATGGAATGAAATACTCTTACGAAAAATTCGAAATAAAAAATAAGAATCCGAAAAAAAATAATTTCAAACTGGTGGTTGCACCAGGTTTGAACTTCCCCGCTCTGATACCACTTGTTGGATCGAGAACACCGATAGAGGGGGGGTGAATATCGGTATACGTTTTTCTTCGAAAAATTAAGAGCAAGTGCAGCGGAAATTAAAAATCACAACACACACAGACACAGTAGATTTTACTTGGTTCGGAGCCTGTGTCGACTCCTACTCCAAGGCCCACGGTCGTTGACCGTTTTCGTTGGGCAATACTATATAGGCGCAATAAAAGTTTACAAATATTGATTTGCAAAATACAGTATCGTAAACTTAACAAAAAGGAAGCTCTTCTTTTTACCGACGTCCGATGAGGGTTGACTTTTTCGGAGCAGCGGGACGTCGTCGGCTCGAGTTGGGAGGTTTCCGGAGAAAGGCGTGAGAGCGAAAGAGCGTAGAAGCGTTGTGTCGAAGTGATTGATGAAGCTTGGGGTCGAAGGGTGCTATTTATAGCACCTAGGGCGCCCTGGACGTCGGGGGCGCCCTGCCACATGTCAGCCGATCCACACTTCGCTCGGTCAAGCTTTATCCCACCCGAATAGGGATGAGGTTTGACCTCTGGGGCGCCCTGGTCGCTGAGGGCGCCTTGGTTGACGCGGTCTTCTCGGCTGGATAGAGTTGATCGGCCTCGCTGGCATAGGCGCGGAGCGCCTTGGCTCCTGAGGGCGCCCTGGGCGCTGAGGGCGCCCTGGCTGCTGAGGACGCCCTGGATGCAGAGGGCGCCTTCGGCCAGTGCTTAGCCGAACTCATTTTTGCTTTACCTGTTTCTTGTTCACCTTGGAGGCGCCCTAGACACTCAGGGCACCCTACTCAGCTGTTGCCTCACTCCTTTGAGGCTCTCTGAGCTGCAGACACACGTTCCTTTGGTCCTGCATCCAGGGTTAGTCCGAAAACAAAATAAAGCATTAATTTGTTAGTTTATACAGCCTTAGCTGTCTTGGTTCTGACTTTGGTCTCCAAAATGGAGCCCTAGGTCGAACCGACGCCTACTGTTCCCTCGACGGGGAACGCGTCCTCACCTACTCCTCTTGGGAGATTTTACCTGATGCCAATCGTTCCTCTGGTTGGACTTTTGCCTGACGGTCCTTTGTCAGGTCTTGTCAACTGGCAGTCCTTCGCCAGTTGCCTAGCAGTCCTTCGCTAGGGCTTCAGTCCCAGGCTGTCCTTCGCTTGGTGCCTAGCAGTCCTTCGCTAGGTCTTTGATGCTGGCAGTCCTTCGCCAGTTGCCTAGCAGTCCTTCGCTAGGGCTTGGATACTGGCTGTCCTTCGCCAGTTGCCTAGCAGTCCTTCGCTAGGTCTTTTCTACTGGCAGTGCTTCGCCAGTTGCCTAGCTGTCCTTTGCTAGGGCTTTTTCTGCACACTTGATTAACTTGTTAGAAAACAAGAAAGACTTAACTTTTGACCTATGTTGCCATTATCAAAACACAGGTTTGACTTAGGTGCATTCTGCACCAACAGCAGTGACTCTCCGAACTTTTTGACCAAGGATTCTGAGCCAGCCTGGATCGGTCTACGGACCGATCTGGCCCCTGTGGGGATCGGTCCACAGACCGATCAGGGAGCTCAGAGGTTTCTCTCTGGACCCTACTGTTCGTATCCTGATCGGTCATCCGACCGATTAGGAGGGCGTCTGATCGGTCATCCGACCGATCAGGCCCATGCTAGTCCGATCAGGATGTAGCCTGATCGGTCTGGACGCGACCAGATCGAACGGTGATTCGTTCAAACGCATTAAATTTTGGTTGGTGGACCGATCCACCAACCGATTAACTCTCTCCAAAACCTCGTTTTCCCAAACCCTAGCGCCGAAACACCTTCTTCTGCGCAACCTTGTGCGAGTGAGAGAGTTCTTGCGTCTCCCTTCTTCACGCGCGTGCGAGTTCTTGCGAAGGTTTCTACGGGCGTCTTCTCCTAACTGCAAGTTCTTGTGTGCTCGAAGTCTCCTTCTCCACCGCAAGTTCTTTCTCAGTCTTGCAACATCCTCAAACAAACTTCAATGGCGCCTAAGTAAGCTTTGATTTCAGTTTTCTTTTCACAACAGTTCTTGGAATATATGTTTGTGAAGCTAACCAAGTTTTGATCTTATCTTGCTATTGTGCCGTGACTTACTTGTTGTTGCCGTGGACTTCCATTCCAACCAAATGATCAATTCTATAAATGATCAATTCTTGCTTTGTCGTGATTCAACCTAATGATCAATCTTACCAAATGCATTAAATTTTATATCATGATACATTCAACTCTTTAGAAAATCTGCTAAGGGAAAGGAGGTAGCGGAGGGTAGTTCAAGGGGGAAAACTCCCTCGTCGTCTGCACCTTCCAGAAGGCCACAGCCTTCTTCTATCTCCAGGTTCCCAAATGCGGCCTGTGAACAGGCCTTTTAAGCTAGGACATTCAAACTATTACCCTGCAGATCCATTGATGCTCCTTTCCTAACGGAGTACTGCCCCTCTGTTATGGAGATTGTCACTTATTACAATATGGGGTTTCTTCTTTCTTTGGAAAGAACCATAAATTACGACCTTGTCTCTGAATTTTACAACAACCTACAACAAGGTCCTCAAGGGGGATTCGAGTTCACTACTCGTGTCGGGAAGATGAACCTTGACTTTTCATATGAGATTTTAGCCGAGTACCTGGGTGGTCGACGATCACCGAATCTTTATTCGCTCTACCCTGAACTTCCTGATCCCCTGCTAGCACCGTTTGCAGATGTTACCCCTGACTCTATCTATCAACACTTCTTCGGTCATCCTCGCCCTGCCGGGCTTGATGAGTTGGGTCCAGTTTTTCCTACCTTTGCAGCTCTCCGCCTTGCTCCAGCTGATTATGTCCTTTTCAAGATCATTACGAATTGTATTTTGCCCATTACTTCAAAGCCGTTGGCCGAGATCCGTCCCTACCACTGCCTCATGCTTTATGGCATGCATTGCCGGATGGACTTTGACATCATGGAGAGTATTTTTCAGTCTATCCTATCCTACCGTGAGCCTAGCCGTCGCACGGTTTATATGCCTTTTGGTCACCTCATCACTGATTGGCTTATGTCAGTTGGTGTTAATGTCACCAAGGGCAGGACTATGCCCATGGTTAGGCAAGATTATCGTTTGGGTCGACGGGCTTTTGTGAAGTCAGGTATGATCATTCGTGAGCGAGATGGGGTGTTGGTGTGGAAGGATGGACGAGGTCTCGGTGAGTTACCTGGCGGAGCACCACACTTTCAGGTGCCACCCAATGTTGCTGCTCCTCATGAGCCCCATGCTGCTGACAATTACTACGATGAGCCCGAGCCAGATTTGCGCTGGCAGATTTCAGAGCTCGAGTGGACCATCCAGCAGGATCTTCATTTACGAGAGCTTCATCGAGAGGAGATCCGCTCGGAGTTCAGGGCATTCGATCGTCGATTGACTGGCGTCGAGTCTACTGTCTCTGGGGTCCAGGCATTACAGCAGACGTGGTACGGAGAGTGGCGCCGCCATACATTTCTCGGGGATCCTCCTTCGGGCAACACTGCACCGGGATCGACTGATGCTACGATGGATGACCTCATGCGTGATGATGACCCTCCCACTGACACTTGAGCTAGGATGTCTGCTGTCTTATCATGATCTGAGTATTTGACTGTTCTTTGACTGTTGGGTTGTATGCCCTGTGACTTGACTATTGTGGCCCTATGCCACTCGTATTTTGCTTTGATGCATGTGTTATGTATTCTGATACTTGTCTGGATGTCTTATGCTTTGACTTGCCAACGTTGCTTCACATGCTTATCTGATATTAGTATATCTATTGTTGATGCCATGATTGTTTATATGGGTTTTATCTGCATGATTGATCCATTGCCATGTTCATACTTGTAATGCCATGTTTACTTGATACTTATGAATATTATGGCATGCTCTGTGATCTTATACTTCATACTCATATGATGCATGTGATTGCTATGTCTTGCTATATCTCTTTCACATGAGTTCGTATGGTTATTCATCAATCTATCACATCTTTGTTGATTTGGGATACCCCTAGGGATGAGGGGGAGTTTGTTTTAATCTTAACAGTCCCTCTTGCCCCTTTTCGGTGTTCGACAAAGGGGGAGATTGTTGATGCAGTCTGGCCCTGATTGTTGTTTTGGTGTTGACACCGATTAAGTTTAGGTGGATGATTATTGATTATGATTAAGTCCTGATCGGGGATCAGGCATGGTATGGAAAATCCTAGTCTGGAGGGCTAGGTGTTGGAAAATCCTAACCTGGAGGGTTAGGTGTTGAAAATCCTAGTCTGGGAGGCTAGGTGCTTGAAAAGTCCTAGCTTGGAGGGCTAGGTGTTGGAAAAGTCCTAATTCGGAAAGGTTGGGTGAAAAGTCCTAGCTTGGAGGGCTAGATGAAAAGTCCTAACTTGAAGGGTTAGGTGCAAATTCCCATCCTGGAGGATTAGGTGAAAAAGTCCTGGCTTGGAGGGTCAGGTGCCTAGCTTGGAGGGCTAGGTTGGATGAAATTCTAACTCGGAAGGGTTGGGTGAAAAGTCCTAGCTTGGAGGGCTAGGTGAAAAGTCCTAGCTTGGAGGGCTAGGTGAAAAGTCCTAACTTGGAGGGTTAGGTGCAAATTCCCAACTTGGAGAGTTAGATGGAAAATCCTTAGCTTGGAGGGCTAAGGTGGATGGAAACTTAGCTTGGAGGGCTGAGTTTGAGTCCCTGGATCGGTCTGGTGATCGATCAGGGATTCTGGCACGCTGCTCCTTCGTGGATTGGTCTGGTGACCGATCCAGCGATGACTGATCAGTCGGGTGATCGATCAGGGAGCACACAGTGAGGTTGGGAACCTACTGTGTTGCTCCTGATCGATCTGGTGACCGATCAGGGAGTATGCGTTTCACCCATTGACTGGCTCCTGATCGGTCTGGTGACCGATCAGGAAGCGAGCAGTGAGGTTGAGTTCCCTTGCTGAACTGCTCCTGATCGGTCTGATGACCGATCAGGTTTACTGTGCAGATCGTTCTGGTGAACGATCTAGCGTCGCAGGTTCCTCACTATGATTGATCAGGCTCCATCCTGATCGGTCTGGTCATGATCTGATCGGCCTGGTGATCGATCAGGAGATTGCCTGATCGGTCTAATGACCGATCAGGAGGTCTGGACTGCGAAGCTTAGAAATCGCCCAATATAAAGGTGGATCGGTCCGATGAACGATCCACGATCTGCGATCGGTCTGGAGATCGGTCTGGGAGAATCTCAAAGAAATCGCGATTTCTGATTGAGCATTGGGGATCGATCAGGACGGATCCTGATCGGTCTGGTGACCGATCAGGAGTCTCTCTGATCGGTCCGGTGACCGATCACTTTAATTCAAATTGCATTGTCAGACGCTCTGATCGCGTCTGAACACAACCGATTCGCTGCCACTTTCCTCTGATATTTGATATGCTGGTTGATTTGCTGTTCTAATACTCTGATCAAGCTACAGGTGACAGGGAAGGATTCAAACACTTAAGGAGAGGTCAATGGAGACTTTCCTTGGAGCAGGTTTGTCCATTTTCCCATCTCAGGTTGCAACGGCGAGCTGCAGACTGGAGCGGAGACTGGAGCTTGACTGAGGGGAGCTCAGTGAGTCCAGAGATAGCTCAGTAGAGGTTGGCGTTGGCAGATGAGTAGCTGGGAGCTACAGAGATGTTGTCACCTGGTGCTATGTGAAGAATCAAAAAGGGCGGTGGATGGCTTCGTGGAAAAAAGTTTTTGCGAACTATTGTTCTTGCCGTGCCTTGAGTTCTTCACAACTTGCCTGCTGTGTTCTTGCGATCTTCATCACTCTTGAGCAAGCAATTGAGAAACAACCACCGTTTACTTGAGCGCTTGAAGGAGAAAACAAGAGGCTTGGAGTCCGACAGTGGGAAGACACGGAGAAGGGTTCTTGCGTGAGATCGCCACTGGGTGGAGCTCAGGGAAGCTTGCTGTGTTTTTGTCCTTGCTAAGTGTTTGAGTAAGATCCTTCTTGTTATTTCTTTGTGCTTAAAATATATCCTTGTTTGAAACACACTGTGGAGAGGTTTCTCCACCGAGAAGGAGGTTGCTGATTTATCCGGTGATAACCGGGGCTTGATCTGCTGACGATCAAGGGATCGCCCACCTCAAGGGCACGCCAAGGAGTAGGGGCAAGTTATCCCCGAACCTTGTAAACCCTCCTTGTTAGCGATCTTGCTAGTTGTGTTTGTTTTGCTTCCGTTACGTTTTCTGCATAATCTATTTTCTACTCTTTCCGCTGTGTTACTGATATTTAAGTTGCAGAAATCGCTATAAGTATTCAAGTTGCAAGTGGTTGGCTATATTCACCCCCCCCCTCTCTAGCCATCCGATCCCAACAACTGGTATACCCCCGGAACTAGCCGTTGGCTAGCAATTAATGTTAGGCCAGTCGACTGGCATTTGGGCAGTCGACTGGTGCGGGATGGACAGATTGCGAATCTGTCCTTTTAACCTATAAAAGGAGCACCTTTTTGCACGTGTACGGTACGGTTCCGTACAGTAACGAGGTGCTGCCCAACTGAAAAGTGTTCTTGCTTCCTCTCGCTCAATCTACTTCATTCTGTAAAGAGGAAGATCACCGTTGTAAAGGTTTCTCCACCTAAAGGAGAATTTTCATAGTGAGAGTGGTGCTCGCGGTGTGGATCCTTAGATTAGTTACCCATCTGGGTGGATACCAAGTAAAATACTTTTGTTAGCATTGTTTCATTTTCCTTTGCATATTATTTCCGCTGCGCTAACAATTCTGTAGAGATCGAAACGATCGAAAAAGTGCATTCACCCCCCCCCCTCTGCACGCCTTAGACAATCCTTCATACATGAGTGTGCAGGTGTACAGGTACGCATGGACTTGGTTGATGCCTTCAGGTGAAGGATGGCATGGAGGTAAGCTGGAGGCTTACGTGCGCATCCGAGGGACCATTGATAGCAGAGATGATGAGCCGAGGGACGCGGACTTCGAGGCGTACATGAAGGGTGGCATGGAGGCAAGCTGAAGGCTTGCGTGCGCATCCGAGGGACGAGAGCCAAAGATGAAGAGGGCGTAAAGGTAACAGTCAAGACTGCTGGTGAAGAGTCAACTAGGTTGAGAGAGGCTGAGTATGAGTGCTTGTACTCAGGGGCTAAGCCGGGAGGGTTTGAGTGCGAGAGAGACTTGTACTCGGGAGTGAAACCCTAGGTTTAGGTGTGTCCCAGTCGACTGGCCCAGGGGCAGTCGACTGGTGTTGACTGAAACAGCTTGCAGATTCGAACGTTGTGCTGTAACGGTCGAATTTGAGTGGGACCAGTCGACTACCCAAGGGGCAGTCGACTGGTAGCGGCTATTCTCAGATTCGAGCACTATTTGAAGGGGCTCGTTTCCTACTATCTTTCTTGACGAAACTTGCTTGGTTAAAGTAAGTTAGTAGTCTACTGTGATCAGAGAGCATTCAAGGTGTTGTGGTGAGGTTTCTCCACCCACAAGGAGCGACAGATCTAGCCGGAGGTTATCCGGGGGTTGATCCACCGAAGGATTCTTGGATTAGTCACCCGACCGGGGTGGATACCAAGTAAATCAAGGTGTTAGCAGTGATTTATTTCTTATTTATTTTGCATATTATTGTTTCCGCTGCGCTAACAACTTTGTAGAGATCAAAACGTCGAAGAAGTGCTATTCACCCCCCCCCCTCTAGCACACCATAAACGATCCTTCAGAAGCGGCGAAAACGGCTGGCCCAGAAGCCACGCACCTTGAAAAGGTTGATGAAGATCCCATCGTCAGAGCTTCCGCCCACCATTGATGAAGAGGACACAGTGCCTCTGTCTTAGAGGAGTCGAAAAGAGCCCTCTTCTCCTGCTGGGACACCCACCCATCCCGTCACCCGCGACCCAACCGCTCCGACTGACCCTCCAGCTACTCAGCAAGGCAAGGAGGTGTCTCTTGATGTGCCTCACTCCCACCTGAAGGTCTCGGTGGCAAAGAAAGCAGCGACAAAGGGTTCCCAGTCAATCGAAATAAAGGGAACCCCCTCGGATAGTCATGGTCCGCATATAGCGTCCAGCTCGGAGGAGGAGGTCCCCGATCCCAGAAATGTTCCCGGCCTGTCAATTCGGCCTGTTGTGGAACTTCTTTAGCCTCCTGCTCAGCTGAGGGGGTCGACTGGGTCAGCCCGGTATCTGGGCATGCTACACTAGTCTCTACTGACGGTAATTGTACTTGAACTTCTCCCCTTTTGTTTTGTTGTTAGCTGTCCTTCTTCCGTACTGCAGGTCGCCTCCAACTGTGCTGCTACGAGCCGTCTGTTGTGCTCCCGAGGGGTTCCTGAAGACTTCCTCCAGCGAGTGGCGGAATCAGAGGCAGAGATTGGTCATGCCCGCGAGGCAGGCCTCCTACAGCTAGAGGTCTGCAGGGTCGTAAGTGTGAAGGTCGAGCACTGTCTTGATACCCTGCTGGCCTCTGAGGAGACTCTGCATGGTTACCATCTCCGGGAGCGTGTTTTATCCGAGAAGAACCAGACCCTCTCCGAGGACCTGCAAAAGCTAACCCAGGAGCGGGAGCAACTCCAAACCTAGACAAAGGAGTTGTCTGCCAGTGTCCAGCTCCTGGAGTCCTCCACGAAGGCCCTGGAGGATCGGTCCAAAGAGCAGGAGCGTTAGCTAGCTATCAAAGAATATGACATATAGCTAGCAGTTGCCTACGCCTCCGACCTCCAGGAGGATGTCACTCAAGCTCAGGCCAAGGCTTCGGCCACCTCTCAGAACCTCCAGGAAACCTTAGGGGCTCATGATAAATTGTCCTGGGAGGTGGCCAAATTGAAGTCGGCCAAGAAGGAGGTTGAGGCTGAGCTACAGAAGCACAAGATTGACCAAACAGCTCAACTATCCAAGACCGAGGAGGAGTTTAAGGCCAAATTTCTGCAGTCTGACGAATTCAGCGACCTTTTGGCCGGGCAGGTATTGAAGCGCCTAAAACAGAGCTTCAATGGTGCCATCAACCAATTGAAGAAGACCCAATTGCTGAAAGCAGACGCAGATCTGAGTGCCCTGAACATCGGCCAGGTTTGGGATGAGCTCTCGCCTGGAGAGCAAGAAATATAAGGCTCTTTCCAGACCTGGGTCTCGCTTTTCCTTTGTCCTTTGTTCTTAGTAACTTTTTCATTCTTTCTTATATGCCAGACATGTAATCACCCTGAATATAAGGAAAATCTTTTTTGACTCATTGTCTTGAGTCCCTTTTCCTCTTTTCTCCTTATGTATTATGTGTCCTTGACATGAGGAGCAAGGAAATTAAAGAGTTCGGCTCAAGGAGCAAGGGCGTTCATAGGTAGCAATTCAGTTCAAGGAGTAAGGGACCCCGAGGGAGGTCCCAGGCAAAGATTCAGAGGTCACAACTACAATGAAGATGACTCTCAGCTCACCCGCCACAAGGAGACAGCTTCGAGCTCATCAGCCCAACGGAGATGATAAGGCAATAGAGGAGAGCCCGGGCAAAGGAGTGGTCTCCTCTATCGGGTCCACTGATTGTATCCCCTATGTATACCTATCTTTTGTACTTCCTTGAGATGTTATTGTCAATGTGTTCCCCTCAGAAATAAAGGGAAACTTGTTCCCTCTGACATGTAAGTGCTTCGAGCAATGATTAAATATCATGTTTGCCCCCCATGTCTGATGACGTTGTTTCATATCTAGTCGGCTATGGGTTAACTTTCTTCCACTACATTACCCCAAGCACCCTCCAGTTCACGGTTAGAGGTGGTAGGGTTTGAATAGCTCCTGGTCAGGTATCCGCAGCCCCCGAACCAAGCCTACTCACCTCGGGTATCCACAGCGCCATGGGGTAGTAGGGTTCTATCAGCTCTTGGTCGGGCATCCGCAGCGCCGTGAGGTAGTAGGGTTCCATCAGCTCTTGGTTGGGCATCCGCAACACCCAGACCAAGCCTACTCACCTCGGGCATCCGCAGCATCATGTGGTAGTAGGGGTTTATCAGCTCTTGGTCGAGCATCCGCATCACCCAGACCAAGCCTACTCACCTCGGACATTCGCAGCACCATGAGGTAGTAGAGTTTTATTAGCTCTTGGTTGGGCATCCGTAGCACCCAGACCAAGCCTACTCACCTCGGGCATCCGCAGCACCATGAGGTAGTAGGGTTTTATTAGCTCTTGGTTAGGCATCTGCATCACCCAGACCAAGCCTACTCACCTCGGGCATCCGCGATACATGAGGTAGTAGGGTTTTATCAGCTCTTGGTCGGGCATCCACAACACCCAGACCAAGCCTACTCACCTCGGGCATCCGCAACACAATGAGGTAGTAGGGTTTTATTAGCTCTTGGTCTGGCATCCGCAACACCTAGACCAAGCCTACTCACCTCGGATATCCGCAGCACCATGAGGTAGTAAGGTTTTATCAGCTCTTGGTCAGGCCTCTGCAGCACTTAGACCAAGCCTACTCACCTCGGGCATCCGCAGCACCATGAGGTAGTAGGGTTTTATCAGCTCTTGGTCGGGCATCCGCAGCACCACGAGGTAGTAGGGTTTTATCAGCTATTGGTCGGGCATCCGCAGCACCCAGACCAAGCTTACTCACCTCGGGCATCTGCAGCACCACGCGGTAGTAGGGTTTTATCAGCTCTTGGTCGGGCATCCGTAGCACCCAGACAAAGCCTACTCACCTCGGGCATCCACAGTACCATGAGGTAGTAGGGTT
>JAGFNQ010004278.1:158767-178063 GCA_024364735.1 Boesenbergia rotunda
CAGTTACTGAGTTCGAGTATAAACAACCGGATGTTTGCATAATTAATAGACAGAGTCACCTAATTAATCAGAAGCATCGATTCATGGTTAAACTCCTCCACAATTCCATATCTTCTTGGCTCAAATGGAGGAGACGAAGCTTTGCTTCCATGTAACGGCAATAGGACTCCTCACTTCGTGAGTTCCATCGCTCCACGCGAGGGAGCCGAAGGCTTGAGCGCCATACTCCGCCGCACCCTCCAAAGACTCGATTTTGATCTCGTAAGACAAGCTCTGCCCCACGGCGTCGAACTCGAGCTTGCTCGGCGACACCGTGACGGCCACCCCCCGCGGGCTGGTGATGTTTGCTTCGTACACCGCCTCCGCAGAAGCTCCCACGTTGCGGACTACTCTTTTGTAGGTGACGACGTCGCTGTTCGAAGAGAAGACGACGGCGAAGGCAGGGTAGTTGAGGTCGCCGGGACTTGCCAGTGCGGTGTCGGAGCAGTTGACGCTGATCTCGTAGTTGGTGAACACCGCGATCTGGTCCGGGGTGTAGTGGATTGCGCAGAGGAAGGCGAGGTAGTCGCCGGTGTTGAGGTCGTAAACGAGTCCGGGGTCAAGCGCCCGGTTGGGATCCACGTGGCCGGCACCGCGGATGAATGGGGTGGACTCGGCGCCGGTTGCCAGATCCTTAATGATTTCTCCGGCGTCGTCGGAGTTGTAGGCGGTGGTCATCAGGGCGGATTTGATGGCGGCCGGGCTCCACTCCGGGTAGGCTCCGCGGAGCAGAGCCGCGATGCCGCTTACATGAGGGCAGGACATGGAGGTGCCGGAGATTATGTTAAACTCCACACGGCGCGGATCGATGTCGAGGTCGGTTGGGCTGGTACTCCCAGTCCACGCAGCCAAGATATTGACGCCGGGGGCGATGACGTCAGGCTTGAGGATCTCCGGCGCGCGGTAGTTAGGACCTCTGCTCGAGAAAGCTGCCACCTTGGGGGCCGCAGGGGAGTCGCCGATGACGGTGCCGCGGAAGAGGATGGTGGCGGTGGGCGAAGCCTGTGATTTGATATAGTATTTGATTTGTTCACCGGAAGCGTGGCTGACCATGGTGGCTGGAACAAGATGGGAATCCGCCACAAGTTCCTCTCCGCTCCCAGCATCGTTGGCTAGGATCAAACCGATGCCGCCAGCCAATTTCACGGCAAGCCCTTTCTCGACACGCGCATTGGCACCGCGCTCGCAGAGGACGATTTTGCCGGCGACCTTCTCGGGGTAGAGGAAGCCCCGGAGGCAGAGGCGAGAACCGCAATCGCCAGCATATACCAGAGGAAGATTGGTCGAATCTAATGGATCTCCGGAGTAAAGCGAGAGGCCGCCATAGGTGCTTCCGTCTCCGAGGACCACGTCGGCCGGGAACTGTCGGTCGAGGGTGGATGCGCCCACGGTGAGTATCCACGGGCGCGATGTTGACGGCGGTGCGCGATCCGGGACCAGAATTACCAGCGGAGCACGAGACCACCACTCCGTGACGCATGGCGCCGAACGCCCCAATGGCGATCGAATCGCGGTAGAAGGCGGGAGGATAACTGGCGCCGACGGAAAGCGAGATGACGTCAACCCCATCGGCGATGGCGGCGTCCATGGCGGCGAGTATGTCCGAGTTGTAGCATCCGTCTTTCCAGCAGATCTTGTAAACCGCGATACGGGCTTTGGTGGCCATGCCCCGGGCCTCTCCTCTGGCGTACTGGAAGAAGCCGGCTTCGTCAACGGCGGAGCCCGCGGCCGTGGAGGCGGTGTGGGAACCGTGACCCTCGGTATCGAGCGGCGATTTTGATTCCAGAGTCTCGTCGATGGGGCCTCGGGCCGCTTCATAGCCCTTGTAGAAGACCCGGGCGCCGATCAGCTTGCGATTGCAGAAGGAGGTGTTGAATCCTCTCCCTGCTTCACAAGAGCCGCGCCAGGAGGAAGGAGGCGGGGGGAGGGAGTCATCCACGAAGGAGGCGCGGGAATCAGGGTATACGCCAGTGTCGAGGACGCCGACAACGACGTCGGAGGCGAAGGAGGAAAAGGGCCAGAGGCCGAAGGAGGAGGAGAGGCGGAGGAAGGCCGGGGATCGGGTGGTGTGTCGCTGGCAGGGGCGATCAGGGAGGACGGAGAGGACGGAGGGGAGGCGGCGAAGAGCGGCCACCTGGGATTGAGTGAGGCGGGCAGAGAAGCCGGAGATGGCACGGGAGTAATCGTAGAGGAGGCTGGAGGTGGGGCGGCCGGGGAGGGAGCGGAGCGTGCGGGCGTACCAGTGGCGGAAGGTGGAGGGGGCCGGCTTGTGGGATGGGGCCACGTGGACGATGTAGGTGGCCTGTGCTTCGGTAGCTCCCTTTGCAGGACGAAGCAGGGGCGAGAAGAGAAGAAGGAGGAGGAGGACGCCGGAAGAGGGAAGCAGGCGAAACGACCGCCGCATCGCGCCGGGAAACGAGGAGGAGAGCGGAGAGGAGATGAGGAAGACCCGACGGACCAATGGGAGAACGAGTAGAGTTAAATGGCAACTATCAATACTTAGGGTCCCAATTTGTAGTTATTTACCGGACGAACCATTATGCATCTGGCTACTATTGGAATGCCTTTGAGTACCATGTCCGATATTGGTATTTAAGTAGTTTTATTCAAATTCAAGGGTCAAGTGTAGTGAAAGAAGGGAAGCGAGGATTCCCACGGAAGCGAACGTGTCGAGTTATTATTGGTCCACGTAGGAATAAAGTTTCATCACAATAGATTTACTTTCTCCATAATCATTAAGACTCTGCCGTGGAGATTTAAATCGGGTGGTATATGAAACATCTACTTCATATGATGAATCAGGAGACAAATTAAATTGGGTTCGCGTTCTATTTAAAAGAAAAATTCTTATAAAATATATTGTAATTAGGAATTGAATCGTAAATATCTAAATTAACAACTAGTGACCTTACCACTGCATCATAACCTCGAGGGCATAAAATATCTACTTCAAGACTTGAAGAAGGTTATCGAATATGAAGTTTTTGAACTCACATTGTTTTATTCGACTATTAACACTATTAAGTCTTAGTAACTTTGTGAGTAAAATGCTTTTAGGATTAAGTTTGTTAAACTTATGAAAAATCTTGAATTTATCTCGTAACTTTAGAATAGTAGAAAATAAAAAACATTTGAAATATTTTTATTAGTGAATTATATATATATATATAATTATATATATATATATATATATATATATATATATATATATATTCTCGATTACGGATCGCATGTTGCGGACTCGTGCACGACGGGACTCAGGCGCCTCCAATGCGAATTGTTTTTTTTAAATAAAATCATACTGAGGCACTACAATTTTATTTGTATTTATTTTTTTAAATCAATATTTTTCTCATAAATCCTAAATATATATGATATACCTCGTCAGTTTTAAATTATTTTTTATATTGAACATTATAATCCAAGAGAGGAGACTGAAGCCTAGAGAAAAAATTTTATTACTTAAATTCACTATAACCTAACTCTTAAATCTTAAACGTTAAATACTTATAATATATACTTGTGAGCATCTAAATTTTTTTTATTGTGAACAATATAACTCAAGAGGGAAAATTTAATTCTAGAGAAAAATTTTATTGACTTAAATCCGCTATAACTTAATCCTTAAATCTTAAAATCTTGAACCCTAAATATACCCACAAAAATTATAAAAATAAAGATTCTTAGGGTTTAAGGTTTAGGGATCCAAGATGCCTTGGATTGATCCAAGGCGCCCACATGGGCACATGAAGCATATCAAAACTCTTTATTTGATTAGTGATGGGGTTGAATAGCTCTTGGCAGGATACGTGGGCTGAAAAAGCTGGGTGGCAAAATGTGATGAGTCTGAGCGACTCCTCTTTCAGAGCTCTCGGGACACTCTCGGGGCGAGGATCCTCCGGAGCTCTCCCGCGGTAAACACGCCCTGGAGATCAGATCAGAGAACCCCTCCCGAGATCACCCTGGGAGGTCGGGTCTCGAGACCACCTCGGGGAAGCGGAGCGCCCGAAGACCTCCCGGGCCAGAAGACCCCGAGATCACCTCGGGGAAACGGAGCCCAAGCAGCATTCGACCTCAAGTAACGGTCCCTCCCCTTTTTTCTCCGATCAGTGGATGAGCATCCCCACTATCGCGGAGTCATCATGAACCTTAAATATCGCAATGGGTCATAATTAATGACGGCGTAGATCGTTTCAAAAACTATCCTGTAACCGACGAAAGGGGGGGACGTGGCACAGATCATGGGACGCACCAAGGCAGCCATCGCAGGTAAAAAAGGTATTCCAACCCCTTTGGTAAGAGGGTCATGCATTATCTGCTACTCATACATCTTTCTGACTTCTACTTTTTCTCTCGAGACACTGACTTGAGCGTCGGAATGAGCTCCGCCGGACAACCTCCGGTGTGTTCCCCTAACGCTCGTGTTGATCTCGCAGGGCGCGGAGTTCCTCCCCTAACGTCAACTTCCGCATGGGCTGAACCCTGGTGACTGATCGTCGACGTTGATTCCTTCCGGAACAAGTTTGGCGTCGTCTGTGGGAAACCAGTAAACCACCAGAAGGAGCACCGATAACAGGGCTGGAGGGACAATCCATTGCCCTGACAAGGGAGGAACTGGATCGCTTGGTGGTCAACGCCGTCAAAGAAGCGCTCGAGCAGCACCAAGTCGAGCAAGCCGCCTCGCAGCGAGAGGCTCCTGCCGGGAGGAGATCCCTAGAGTCTCCATCTCGCATTCGCGAAGATCTGTTACGCCCTTGGGGTGACGGGACGGAGTAGCGCCAGGCCCCCGAAGAAACTCTCCCGGAGACATCGAGAAGGCCCACTTGGTAGCCTCCAGCGCGCAGAGGCACGAAGAGGGACAAAAGAAAAGGGCGAAACTTAAGGTCTCCCATAAGGTTCCCTCTACTCCCTTCTCATCTGAGATTGTGGAAGACCCCATGTCGAAGCAGTTTTGTGGGTCGGGGATCGCTGACTATGATGGGAAGACAGATCCAGAGGATCATGTCTGCAAATTTGAAAACGCGGCACTCCTGCACCAGTATACTGATGGTGTAAAGTGTCGGGTGTTCCTGAACACCCTGTATAGAGCAGCCCAACGGTGGTTCCAGAGGCTGCCACAAGATTCTATCAACTCCTTCGCGGAGTTTAGAACCGCCTTACTCCACCACTTCACCAGTAGCCGTCGCTATCAGAAGACAACACTCAATTTGTTCACCCTGAAGCAAAAGCCGAAAGAGCCGCTCAAGGAGTACATCCAGCAGTTCAACAAGGTGGCACAAGACGTGCTTAGTGCAACGTCGGAAATCCTCGTCAGTGCCTGCACCGAAGGGCTCGCAGAAGGGGATTTTTTTCGATCCCTGGTGAAGAAGCTGCCCGTTAGCTTCGATGATCTGTTGGGCGTTCTGTCAAGCACGTCAACGTGGAGGAGGTACAATACGCCCGTCGCAAGGAACCAACCAGAGTCCTCCCTCAAGTTGATCCTCGGTCTGAAAGGAGGGAGCCCTCAGCTCCAACCCGAGGAAAAGACCTTCACCTCGGGAATGACCAGTGGGTTGGTAGGCAAAGGCTGGTCGAGACTGTGGATACCGAGCAACTGAAGCCATTGTCGAAGTACTGCGGTTTACATGGCAATACAACACACTCCACCGTGGAGTGTCACGCCTTAAAGAAGAAATTTAGTGAGGAGGCAGACACCAAACCTCAGAGAAAGTGGAATAAAGTGGGGTATCGCCGAAGGTCTCCACGGCGAAGCCTTTCTCCTTGGCGGCAGTAGGCCACGGAAAACGAGACCCGACATCGGTCTCGGTCACGGTCGCGAGGATAGAGTCGGGGGCCCGCACTCCGAAGATCTCCCTCATTAGAAAGAGATCCATAGAAGGGCAAGGCCCCTGTGCGTGGCCCACCCTCGGGACATATTGGAGTAATCTCTGAGGGACCCACCGGAGGAGATTCCCACCGGGCAAAAAAATCTCATACCCGCCGCGACTGGAAAACTACTCAATCAGGACTAGTTGAAGCCAGGAGCACGACCCTACAATTTCTTTCGGTCCAGCAGACCTGGAAGAAATGGAAGCTTCCCATGAAGATGCCCTAGTAATCCATTCCCCCATCGCCAACTACGAGGTTAAGCACATCTTCGTGGACACAGGAAGTTCCATGAACATCTTGTACAGGGCGGCTCTGGACCAGATGCAGATCGACGAGGATGAGCTACTCCCAGTCTCAACCCCACTGTTCGGCTTTACAGGGTATCGAGTACAGCCGATGGGGCAAATTACCCTATCGCTATCATTGGGTAGCGACGTGCTGGAGAGGACCAGGAGGACACCTTTCTTGATTGTGGATGCTCCCTCATCTTACAATGTCATCTTAGGTCGCTCGGCGCTGAGTGTCTTCCAGGCGGTAGTTTCTGTCTACCACCAGAAGATAAAATTCCCCGTGGGCGACCGAGTGGTTGAAGTCAAGGGGAACCAGCTAGTGTCTCGGTGATGCTACAGTGAGGAGGTCAGGTCAGAGTCCCGGAAGAACGTAAGGGCTCCAGAAGGCTAGTTGGAGGAGGCGGTCATACACAGGGGGAGAGGGACAAAAGGCTCGAGAGGCCCGGGCAGGCTAACTATCTCCGACCCTTTCGTTCCCGGTAACATTTACCTTGTATATTGTGTACCCGCCTGTGTATTTTTGCTGCCTTGCAGCGAATTCAAGTAATAAAGGAAGGTGCCCTCTCCAAAATACCAATGTATCACCGAAGAAACCGAAACCCTAATACCTCTCGGTGCTGTGGATGCCCGGGGTTCTTAGGCTTGGTCTGAGTGCTACGGACGCCCAACAAGAATAAAAACTCTAATACCTCGCGGTGCTACGGATGCCCGAGGTACTTAGGCTTGGTCTAGGTGCTGCGGACTCCCAACCAAGAATAAAAGCCCTAATACCTCGCGGTGCTGCGAATGCCCGGGGTACTTAGACTTGGTCTGGGTGCTGCAGACTCCCAACCAAGAATAAAAACCCTAATACCTCGCGGTGCTACAAATATCTCACGGTGCTGCGGATGCCTGGGGTACTTAGGTTTGGTCTGGGTGCTCCGGTCTCACAACTAAGAATAAAAACCCTAATACCTCGCGGTGCTGCGGATGCCCGGGGTACTTAGGCTCGGTCTGGGTGATACGGACTCTCAACCAAGAATAAAAACCTTAATACCTCACGGTGCTACGGATGCCCGGGGTACTTAAGCTTCGTCTGGGTGCTACGGACTCCCAACAATGAATAAAAATCCTAATACCTCGTGATGCTGCGGATGCCCGGGGTACTTAGGCTTGGTCTAGGTGCTCCAGACTCCCAACCAAGAATAAAAACCCTAATACCTCGACGTACTGCGGATGCCCGGGGTACTTAGGCTTGGTCTGGGTGTTACGGACACCCAACCAAGAATAAAAACCTTAATACCTTGTGGTGCTGCGGATGCCCGAGGTACTTAGGCTTGGTCTAGGTGCTACGGACACTCAACCAAGAATAAAAACCCTAATACCTCGCGATGCTGCGGATGCCCGAGGTACTTAGGCTTGGTCTGACAAACCAAGAATAAAACCCTAATACCTCACGGTGCTATGGATGCCCGAGGTGCTTAGGCTTGGTCTAGGTGCTACGGACGCCGAACTAGGAATAAAAATCCTAATACCTCGTAGTGCTGTGGATGCCCGAGGTACTTAGGCTTGGTCTGGGTGTTGCGGACGCCCAACCAAGAATAAAAACCCTAATACCTCACGGTGTTGCGGATGCCCGGGGTACTTAGGCTTTATTTGGGTGTCACGGATGCCCAACCAAGAATAAAAACCCTAATACCTCGCGGTGTTGTAGATGTCCGGAGTACTTAGGCTTGGTCTGGGTGCTGCGTGTTGATGTAGTCTGGCCCGATTGTTGTTTTGGTGTTGACACCGATTTAAGTTTGGTTGGGTGAATTCGGATTAAGTCCTGGTCGGGGACTGGTCACGGAGTGATTGAAATCCTAGCGAGTGAAGCTAGGTTAATTGAAATCCCGCTGAGTGAAGCCGGGCCTTGGTGAGTGAAGCCAGGTGACCGAAATCTTGGTGAGTGAAGCCGGGTCCTGGTGAGTGAAGCCAGGTGACCGAAATCCCAATGAGTGAAGTCGGGTCCTGGTGAGTGAAGCCAGGTGACCGAAATCCCGGTGAGTGAAGCCGGGTCCTGGTGAGTGAAGCCAGGTGACTGAAATCTCGGTGAGTAAAGTCGGGTCCCGGTGAGTGAAGCCGGGTGACCGAAACCCTGGTGAGTGAAGCCAGGTCCTAGTGAGTGAAGCTAGGTTGAATGAAATCCCGGTGAGTGAAGTCGGGTCCCGGTGAGTGAAGTCGGGTGACCGAAACCCTGGTGAGTGAAGCCAGGTCCTAGTGACTGAAGTTAGGTTGAATGAAGTCCCGGTGAGTGAAGCTGGGCACGGAGTCTTGGTCCGGGGGACTGAGCACGAGTCAGAGAAGGCTAGGGAGCTCATTCTCTTGACTTAGGGTTGGATCGATTAAAGATGGATCGATCTGGTGACCGATCAGGGAGTTGGCACGAACTCCCTGTTGTGGATCGGTCTGGTGACCGATCCAGAGAATTCTGATCGGTCTGGTGACCGATCAGGGAGAGAACAGAAAGGTTTCTGTTTGGCTTCTGATCGTTCTGGTGAACGATCAGAGAAGAGGTCAGTAGCATTGGGAGGAAACCTTGATCGATCAGTGTGACCGATCAAAATGTCGGAGGTTTCTCACCCTGACCGATCAGGATGGCTCCTGATCGGTCAGGTATTGACCTGATCGGTCACCAGACCGATCAGGGCACAACCTGATCGGTCTGGGGATCGATCAGGAGGCGTTGGTTGGAAAAGCTGAAGGTTCCGTCTTCAGCTGTTGGATCGGTCTAGTGACCGATCCCCAATACTTGATCGGTTAGTGTGACCGATCACAAGAAGTCCGCGATCCCTGGTTTCTCGCTGTGAACCGATCAGGCTGGAGCCTGATCGTTCAGGGCTTACCCTGATTGGTCTGGTGACCGATCAGGGTCATCTCTGATCGGTCTGTGGACCGATCACTTTAATTTGAATCCGCTGTCAGACTTCTGATCGCGTCTGTTTTTCTCTGCGTTTTATCTGATACACTGCTGATTTCTTCGTGATATGCTTTGCTAAGCCTCTGATCAGTGTGCAGATTAGACAAGGATGATACAAACCAAGGAAAAGAGTCAATGGCGACTTTCACCGTGGCAGGTTTGTATGTATTCGATTTCCAGGTCTCAACGGCTTCTGGCGCGCGGCTGGCGACTGACGGAGGCTCAGCTGAAGAGGTCTTCAGGGACTGAGCGCTCAGTGGAGTCAGGGGGTCAGGCTGTGGCTCAGTGGAGGCTGATGGAGCGTTGCGACGGGAGCAGGAGCTTAAGAGAGGAAGCTGATGTTGATGCAGTCTGACCCTGATTGTTGTTTTGGTGTTGACACCGATTTTAGTTTAGGCTAATGAGATGATTGAGATTGAGTCCTGGTCGGGGACTAGGTGAAGTGGAAAAGACCTAGTGGGACTAGGTTGATGAAACCCTGGCTTGGAGGGCCAGGTCCTAGCTTGGAGGGCTAGGTTGGATGAAATCCTGGTGAGTGAAGCCATATCCTAGATTAGAGGGCTAGGTTGAAGTCCCGGTGAGTGAAACTGGGCACGGAGTCTTGGTCCGAGGGACTGAGCACGAGTCAGGGGAGGCTGGGAGCCAGTTCTCTTGACTTAGAGTGTGTTTGGCCTTGCCTGGATCGGTCTGGTGACCGATCAGGGAAGTTGGCACGGAGTTCCCTCGTGGATCGGTCTGGTGACCGATCCAGCGATGTCTGATCGGTCTGGTGACCGATCAGGGAGCATACAGTGACTTTGGCAAACCTACTGTTCGGCTCCTGATCGGTCTGGTGACCGATCAGGGAGCTTACAGTGACTTTGGGAACCTTACTGCTCGGCTCCTGATCGGTCTGGTGACCGATCAGGGATACTATTCAGATCGTTCTGGTGAACGATCAATTGAAGCAGGTTTCTCACTATAGCCGATCAGGCTGGAGCCTGATCGGTCAGGAAGTGTCCTGATCGGTCCCCAGACCGATCAGGCCACAACCTGATCGGTCTGGTGACCGATCAGGGGTGTGGCAGAAAGAAGCTGGAGGAAACCCGGCTGGTGCTGGATCGGTCGGGTGACCGATCACCAGAAAGTCACGATTTCGGGTTTCTCACTGGGGACCGATCAGGCTGGAGCCTGATCGGTCTGAACCCATCCTGATCGGTCTGGTGACCGATCAGGAGTCCCTCTGATCGATCCGATGACCGATCAGTAGCTGGCAGCTTTAATTCAAAAGCGCTGTCAGAGTTCTGATTGCGTTCTGTTTCTCTTCTGATCACCACTGATATATTCTAATGTTTTGATCTTCTGTTAATTTGTTGTTCTAATGAGCTGCTAAGTGTGCAGATGTATCAGGTTTACACAAGGAGAGTCAAACAGAGGCTTTTGCTACATCAGGTTTGGTAGGGATCCATCTCAGGTTGCAACGGATGCTGGCGCTGCTGGAGCTGCTGACTGGGGCTCGTCTGAGGGAAGCTCAGGGAGTCCAGGAGAGCTCAGTGGTAGGTGGGCAGTTGCAGTTGAGCAGCTGGGAGCTGCAGAGAGGTGGCTGTGACCTGGCGATCAGTGGGAGAGGCTTAAGGGCTTGGTAGCGATGAAGCCTCGGAAGAACACTAGAGATCTTCTCTTGCGACAAGCTGCTTCTCTATCTGTTGTGCACTACTCTGAATCTTGAAGCAACTGAAGCTTACTCTTTGAGTGATCTGTTGATCCACGACTTGAGCACTTAGAAGAAGCAGAGAGCTTGGCAAGTCCATCAGCAAGGCACGAAGAGCAGAGAGTTCTTGCGTGAGGTTTGTGTTGAGTGGAGCTCGGGGAAAGAGTTCTCTTGTGTTTCTTCTGCCCTACGTGCTCTGTAAACCTTCTTGTGGTTCTTGTGCTTATTTACATTATTCTATTGAACCCGCTGTGGAGAGGTTACTCCACCGAGAAGGAGGTTACATTTGATATCCGGATTTTCGGGACTTGATCTGCCGACGATCAAGGGATCGCCCACCTCACGAGCACGCCAAGGAGTAGGGGCAAGTTATCCCCGAATCTTGTAAACGATCCTTGTTAGCGTTTTTGGTTTGCTTTTCATTTCTACAGTTATACTCTGTTTTATTTTTGCTTCCGCTGTACTACTAACCCTTGAAGTGCAGAAATCTGTTAAGTGAAAGCGATTTTTGTGTCTGGCTATATTCACTCCCCCCCTCTCTAGCCATCCAAGTTCCAACAACTGAGATACAGAGGAGAAGGAGAGAACAAACAGGAAAACAAGCATCTCATATCATCTTGAGACGCTTGTGGAGAGGTTTCTCCACCGAGAAGGAGGCTCTACTATATCCGGGGTTCACCGGAGCTTGATCTGCCGACGATCAAGGGATCACCTACCTTACGGGCACGCCAAGGAGTAGGGGCAAGTTATCCCCAAACCTTGTACATTCGCGTGTTAGCGTCGGTTTGCTCCCTTCTCTGTTTTGCTTTTTGTGTTTCTTCTTCCACTGCTAATCTCTGATTGCAGAAAGCTTCAAAGGCGAATAGTTTTAGTGTCTGGCTACAATCACCCCCTCCTCTTCTATAGCCATCCAAGTACCAACAAGTGGTATCAGAGCTTGGGGCTCTGTTCAAGCGGCTTAACATCCGAGAGCTAACAACGATGGCCATGAGAGGAGAAGGTTTCAGCACTAGCAGACCACCCTTCTTCGACGGATCAGATTTTCCATATTGGAGGTCGAGGATGGAGTATTATTTGAAGACCAACATTAATATGTGGTTTGCTGTGAAGGAGGGTTTCATCGCTCCAAGAGATGCTGAAGGAAAAGAGCTCGAGTTCTCAAGATGGTCGACTGAGCAAACTCGCAAGGGGGAAGCTGATGCCAAAACTGTTGTCACCTTGCAATGTGGGATGACCAAAGAGCAGCTAATCAAGGTTGACCCCTTCACCTCTGCCAAAGACCTATGGAACAAACTCATTGAGCTCCATGAAGGAACTCAAGACACCCGGACAGCCAAGGAAGACCTCCTTCTCAGCCAACTTCGGAACTTGACAATGGAAGAAGATGAAACTGTAAGTATGCTTCATGGTCGGTTCAAGGAGATCTTCAATGGTCTCCATTCCATTAATGAGAAGGTAGAAAACCGAGATCTCGTAAGGTATGTCCTTAAATCATTTCCTAGGAATGCCTTGTGGTCATCCATGGTGGATGCCTACAAGGTATCCAAGGTGTTGGAACTCGGATGGCTAGAGAGGGGGAGGTGAATATAGCCAATCACTTGAACTTTAGCACTTATCAAAATTCTGCACTTAAACCGTTTAGTAGCACAGCGGAAAGAATAGAAACAGAGTATGCAGAAAACCAAAACCCTAAGCTAAGCGCAAATGCAAGACGCTAACAAGAGGGTTTACAAGGTTCGGGGATAACTTGCCTCAACTCCTTGGCGTGCCCTTAAGGTGGGCGATCCCTTGATCGTCGGCAGATCAAGCCCCGGTGAACACCGGATAGAAAGCAACCTCCTTCTCGGTAGAGTAACCTCTCCACAGCGTTTCAATCAAAGATATAGTCTTAAGCACAATGAAACACAAGAAAGATCTTACTTAGCACTTAGCACAGACAAGAACACAACAAGCTTCTTCCGAGCTCCACCCAGCGACGATCTCACGCAAGAACCCTTTCTTCGCGTCTTCTCGCCGTTGGACTCAAAGCCTCTTGTTCCTTCCTCCAAGTGCTCAAGCAAGGGATGATTGCTTCAAGATTGCAGTAGCTTGCTCAAGATGATGGAACTTTAGAATGCACAAGCAAGGTGTGGAGAAAACACTTGCGCAGCAAGAACTCCAGCCAGAAAGTTGTTCTACCGAACACTCCACTACGCCCTTTTGTTTCTCCACTGAGCGCCAGGTGACAACATCTCACTGTAGCCTCCAGCTGCTCACCTGCAACCACCAGCCACCACTGAGCTCTTCTGGACTCCCTGAGCTTCCCTCAGACCAGCCCTAGTCAATAGCTCCAGCCAGCGCCAGTGCCCGTTGCAACCTGAGATGGAAAATGGACAACCCTGCTCTAAGGAAAGGCTTCCATTGACTCTCCTTGAGTGTTTGAATCCTTCCCTGTCACCTGCAGCTTAATCAGAGCATTAGAACAGCATATCACTCAGTAAATCAAGTATCAGGGATCAAATGCAGAGAATCGGATATGGTCAGACGCGAACAGAGCGTCTGACAGTGCAATTTGAATTAAAGTGATCGGTCACCGGACCGATCCAGGGCTCGTGGGTCGGTCACCAGACCGATCCACCGCTTAGCTGGGACTCCCAGCTCTCGCAGCGACACAAGCCTGATCGGTCACCAGACCGATCAGAGTGAAGCCTGATCGGTCACCAGACCGATCAAGACAGACACGGTCCGATTAGGCTCAAGCCTGATCGGTCCATGTCTGAGTGAACAGTAACCGCGGAAATCAAATCCTAAGTCTTTGATCGGTCACCAGACCGTTCAGGACCTGATCAGCGGGGGAACTCAACTCACTGATTGCTCCCTGATCGGTCACCAGACCGATCAAGAGCAAGGCAGTGAGTGAACTGCCTGCTCCCTGATCGGTCACCGGACCGATCAGGAGCCAAGCAGTGAGGCAACGACCTGCTCCCTGATCGGTCACCAGACCGATCAGGAGCCACACAGTAGGTACCCAACCTCACTGTGCGCTCCTTAATTGGTCACCAGACCGATCAGTCATCGCTGGATCGATCACCAGACCGATCCACAAAGGAGCAGCGTGCCAACTTCCCTGATCGGTCACCAGACCGATCCAAGGACTCAAACCTAGCCCTCCAAGCTAGGATTTCATCCAACCTAGCCCTCCAAGCTAGGATTTCATCACCTAACCCTCCAAGTTGGGACTTTTCACCTAACCCTCCAAGTTAGGACTTTTCACCTAACCCTCCAAGCTAGGACTTTTCACTCAACTCTTCCGAATTAGGACTTTTCCAGACCTAGCCCTCCAAGCTAGGACCTGACCCTCCAAGCCAGGACTTTCTCACCTAACCCTCCAAGTTGGGACTTGTCACCTAACCCTTCAAGTTAGGACTTTTCACCTAGCCCTCCAAGCTAGGAATTTTCACCTAACCCTTCCGAATTAGGACTTTTCAACACCTAGCCCTCCAAGCTAGGATTTTCCACACCTAACCCTCCAGGTTAGGATTTTCCATACCATGCCTGATCCCCGATCAGGACTTAATCATAATCATAGTCATCAACCTAAACTAAAATCGGTGTCAACACCAAAACAACAATCAAGGTCAGACTGCATCAACAATCTCCCCCTTTTTGTTGTTTGACAACCCGATTTTAAGTTTAGAGATTCTCAATCAATTTTCTCAAATTCAGAATCATAGGGGAATCAGGATCCTCCCCCTACAACATGATCATCCCAAACTTAACCAAACACACTCTCTCCCTTTGTC
This sequence comes from Boesenbergia rotunda, assembly GCA_024364735.1. NCBI lineage: Eukaryota > Viridiplantae > Streptophyta > Magnoliopsida > Zingiberales > Zingiberaceae > Boesenbergia > Boesenbergia rotunda. Next base: position 173,375 of record JAGFNQ010004278.1, read on the forward strand.
GAACACCGAAAAGGGTCTTGAGGGGCATTAAGTTTAACCATACTCCCCCTCAACCCTAGGAGTATCCCAAATCAACAAAGATATGATTGATTTTAGAAACACATACGAACACATATGACAAAGATAAGTCATGGCAAAACAAGCATATGTATCATATGGACATGTCATCATAAGCATGAACATAGCACTATAGAATGAGGCAGATAGACGATAGTAATCATGTGAACACATATAAGCCAACATCCTAAATATGATAAGGCAAATATAAGATACATGAAAAATATCAGATGCATCATTTAGCAAAATCCCCATCGACAGGAACAGGTTCGAGAGGTTTCAATGGTTGCGGTCAAGCACTAGCGAGGACTTAAACATCTTCTTCGGCAGAGGACTCGAAGATCGAGGCTTCCGGTGAGTATTGCTTCTGGAGACGATTTCAAACGATTCATGGTGCTCATCGGCTTGCCATTGGTTCCTTCGTATATATCAGGGGCGGAGCCACCCTTGGGCTAGGGTGGGCTCCAGCCCCACCCACATTAACCCCAAAATATATATATATATATATATATATATATATATATATATATATATAATTCAGGGCTAATTTTTATTGGTATCTATTATCCTACTCACGTTCTGTCTCTTATTATCGCCTGCCAATTCTCTTCTGCCACCATTCAATATTTTACTGCTTTCAATCACAAATTCTGCCGCCGCCACCTTACAATCACCATCCGCCCGTCGCGTTTCTTCAATTTTCTGCACAGGCAGGCGGCAGCACAGCTTCTGTCTCGAACTTTATTTCTGTGCAACTTTATTTCTGCACGGCTTCCAATTTTTTACAAGTATGTTTTTTTTAATTAGTTATTTTTTTTTTTGCAAGTATAACAACTTCTCTGATTTTTGCACAGCTTCCGAAGCAAGTATGATTTTTTTTAATTACTTACTTTTTTTTTCTTGCAAGTATAATTAATTACTTTTTTTATTATTTATTTGATGTTAACCAATATAATTAGCATCATATTATATTAGATTAATCACTAAATAATATTTCTTTATTATTGAATATGATAATTTTTGTGTCTATTCATTTTAATACAGAAAATATCGATAACGATATAATCATTAATGAGTTTGATTCTAAGAAGATCCGAAGAGCACAACTTCAATAATATTTTTTTATGATTTTAGATGTATTGAATATTGAATATTTTTATTTTATGTCTTTTACAAGTTAATATTCACATACTTTTTATATTATTTACATTTTTGAGTTAATTAAGTTTTTATATCAATCACAGTAACCCTATGTAGTTTGAAAGTCTGGTTACGCCCTGGTATATATGATGGAGCGATGGCGCTCCACAAGAGCGAATGAGGTCTCATCTCCACTCTGGGAGCGGCGATCTCCCAGCGAAAAAAAACATGGCGGTGGCATTGTCAAGCAGCCATCTTGGTCACTCAAGAGATATCTCCTTAGGCTGCAGTTTGGTCGGCAAAGTGCTTCCCACTGAGGATGATAGCGATCGGTAGAGAATTTGGCAATCTTCTGCCTCGAAAATGTCCTTGTCCCCTGTCTCAATTCGTCGATGATAGTTGACGAGTTGTCCGATCGCCGATCGGACATGACCGTCGGCTTCCGGCCGTTCTTCCAAATTAAATTATATCCTGAAGGTACGATGAACCTATTGGGATCATCGCTGATCCTGCCCTATCTTTGGCACCGTACGAACAGCCAACGTGGCAAACGGCCTGGCCAACTTCAGGGTCCACGTCATTGTACGGGTAGCCAGCTTGACAAACACCCTAGCCGGTCCCAGGGTCTCTGCCGGCCGGTCGGACTCAAGGCGACCGGTCAGAATAAATGTAGCGGTTCATCCGGCCGGTCAATCCCGACCTGCCATCATAAGGTTATTATACCTCGTTTATCAGGGTACTTCCGCCCAACCACATTAAGACCTACAAGCCTAATTCATCCGGGTGAATCCGCCCGGCCACAGCTAGGCTTACACGCCTAGTGAGTGCTTCCGCCCAACCACATTAGGGCTTACACGTCTCGTTTATCCGGGCGCCTCCGCCCGGCAGTCCTTCATGTCCACACTTGACATCCATCAGGACATACCCGTCCGGCGCCCACTTGGGCACTCTCTCCCGAAACCACCCGGGGATAGCGACAAAATATATCTGCACCAGCTGCAGATAACAGGCTGTCACCACTCGTGTGAACTGACACTCCCTGGCACGCCGCCCTGTCACGTCGTTGGTGCCAGGCGGCGCCGGTCGGAAGCATACAGAAATCGGTCTTTGTCCTCACATAAGACAAACATTATGCGACAAGGAATGTTGGCTACAAATCGACATAATCATGTAAGATTCCCTGACCCCGTCAGAGAATCCTGACACAGATCAGACTTGGTCCTTTTCCCCGGCTATATAAGCCCCTCCCCTCCTCATTATCAGGTACGCGCGAAGCCCCTCATCTACAGTGCTCCATTATTTTTCCTGTTCATCGGAGTACTGACTTGACCGTCGGAGTGCCTTGCCGGGACGTTTCCCGGCTAGGTTGCTAACGGTCATCTTCTCCAGCAGGTCTACTTCCATTCGGTCGGCGGTTCACCAGGCGACACCTACTTACGTCCGGTCGGAGGACACCCCCCACTCGCTGAGTCATTCTGAGCGAGGGCATCCAGTCAGCATTCACGCCATTCATCTCTACACCGTCATCCGGTTGCGGCCCCACTCCGCTCGGCGACAGGATCAAATTTGGCGCTAGAAGGAGGGCATCCCTGCCTGATCGAGAGCGAAGAATGGAAAACCCCAATCTACTGACGGTTACTCTTTCGCCAGAAGAATACGAAATGCTGATGGCTGTCCGGACACAGAAGGCACAACAATCGCATCCGCCTACCGGTAGTCAAGGGGCCCGGCCCCCTAGGCCCTCTTTGCGGGGAAACTCAGAAGGTATGGCTGCTCAGCTCGACCCCTTCATTCCTAATTTTCCCCGAGCACTTTTTCGGAACGAGGCCCACTCGGCCCCGACCGAAGCTTCAGCGTCTAGTCTGGCGCATCAGGCGCGCCCAGATAAAGGGAAAGGTTTAGCCGACCCTGCCGCGGCGTATCCAACTCACAGCCCTTTCTCTTCACAAATTCTTGGGGATCCCGTTCCCAAGCATCTACGATTCTTCACCATGCCTGAGTACTCCGGGGCCAGTGACCCCGAGGAACACGTCATGAAATTTGAAAGCACCGCCCTGTTGCACCAATACCCGGAGGGCGTCAAATGCCGCGCTTTCCTGACAACCCTCTCCGGGCAGGCTCAACGATGGTTCGACGGACTCCCGGGCGGATCAGTCGGGAGTTTCGCAGAAGTGAAGCGGCTGTTTCTGCAACATTTTGCAAGCAGTCGGAGGCATCATAAGACCAGCCTCAATTTGTTCGCTCTGAAGCAAGGTCCGAAAGAATCACTCCGGGCCTACATCAAGAGGTTCAATGGAGTAGCTATAGAGGTGCCCAATACCACGCCAGAAGTATTGGTCACCGCCTTCTCGCAAGGGCTCCAAGAGGGTGACTTCTTCCGATCCCTGATCAGGAAGCCACCGAAGGATTTCGACAGCCTGCTCGGGAAGGCTGTTAAGTATATCAATGTAGAGGAAGCGCAAGCCGCCCGGAGGAAGGAAGTTATAGTTAGCCCGCAGCCTGCACCTCAACACAACAGATCACCAGGAGGACCGATTCGCAGTCCCCGACCGGCCGACCAGCCGGGAATGAGGTCCCAACAAGTGCAGGTGGCGCAGGGGAATTGGCCCAACAGATGGGCACCGTATTGTGCGTTTCACCAGTGTAATACGCACAACACTGAAGACTGCCGAGCGGGCGGCAGAGCTCGGACCCCACTCGGCAGGGGTCAAGGACGACAAACCCCGCAGGGGCGCGGGCGTGGTTATGGAGCCACAGCCCAACAAGGACAAAGGCGGGATACCCCCGCCGCCCGGCAATTGTTTCCTCAGCCCGAGCAGGAAGAGGCGGAGGAATTTGACGAAGATCATGCGAATCACCAGAACGCTGTCCGAGGAGGCATCAATGTGATTTCCGGCGGTCCGACCAGAGGCGACTCCAACCGAGCCAGAAAGACACAGGTACGCCGACTGAAAATTCACCAAGTCGGAGTTAGCACCTCACAAGCTCAAGGGCCCCAAATCAGCTGGGGGCCGCAGGACTTACAAGGATTGGAGGTGCCGCACGACGACCCACTGGTCATCACGGCTGTCATCGCCAACTACGAAGTCCACCGCACCATTGTGGACACCGGCAGCTCGGTAAACATCTTATATAAACGAGCTTTCGATCAATTACAAATTGAAATGTCACAGCTGGAGTTGGTGGCTACGCCCCTGTTCGGATTTACGGGGAACGAAGTACAGCCGATCGGACAGATACGGCTGGCCGTCTCACTTGGAGAGGAGTCACTCAAGAGAACCCGATTGACCACGTTTCTGATTGTGGATGCGCCAGCTGCCTACAACGCCATTCTCGGTCGACCGGCTCTCAACGAATTTAAAGCTGTAGTCTCCACCTACTACCTCAAGGTGAAGTTTCCGGTCGGCGACAGGGTCGGCGAGGTGAAGGGCAACCAGATCGTGGCCCGGCGCTGCTATGCTGATGATGTCCGCTCGGGAGGTCAGAAGGCAA
>JAGFNQ010004279.1:0-89703 GCA_024364735.1 Boesenbergia rotunda
CAATTTTAGGTGCCCAACCCTCTATTCTTGCTATATCACCAAGGCTATATCAGTGGTTTAGGTCTATCAGTGAGTTTTGAGCAAAACTCACTGATGGACCTACCATATCTGAAATTCTGAAAAACCTAGATCAGTAGGTAGGGTTGAGATAGGAGATGAGATTTTGGATGCCAAACCCTCTAATCTTGCTATATCACCAAGGCTATATCAGTGTATTTTTATGTACATACTAAGTACCAATATTTATCAGTTATCTTCTATAAACGTATTACACCTATACAACTACAAATTTATTATCCACCAACTTAAATCAGAAGTATTTAATGGTTAATAGAGACCCTGAAATTTTCCCAGTTGAGGCACACGGTGGGCCTGAACTGATTTATTTCAGACCCACCCTGTGCCTGAATTGGATCTATTCAGGCCCAACGTGGGTCTGAAAGGTTTTATTTCAGGCCCTCCTTGGGCCAGAAGTGTTTTTATTTCAGGCCCACCGTGGGCCTGAAATGATTTATTTCAGGCCCACGGTGGGCCTGAAATGATTTATTTCAGGCCCACCGTGGGTCTGAATTCATTTTATTTCAGGCCCAACGTGTTCCTGAAAAGTAAATTTCATGCTCACCTTGGTCATTAAATAAAATCATGATTTATACATTAATATTTTATATTTATCTACAAGTTGTGACCAAATCCTGTAATTTTATTTAATTATTAAAATTTACAATTTGAAACAAGTATTTTAAATTTATGGTAGAGATAATCCATCTTACTAAGTGAATATAGAATGCATACCAATTTTCAATTCCTTCGAGACGATAAAGTCATGTTTTCAAATTATGTATCAGAAACCCACTTATGGACCTTCGATACTTGGATATATGTCAGTAGTTAGAGTTAACCAAAGAGATGTTATTTCTGGTGTGCAAACTTTGTCCAAATCATTATGAGTTGTTTTCTTACCGTATCAGTTGGTACACTACATTGCAACAACTCGATGTGAATCAACATCCCATATCTGGAATTCTGAAAAACCTAGATCAGTAGGTAGGGTTGAGATAGGAGATGAGATTTTGGGTGCCCAACCCTCAAATCTTGCTGTATCACCAAGCCTAATCAGTGGTTTAGGTCTATCAGTGAGTTTTGAGCAAAACTCACTGATGGACCTCCCATATCTGGAATTCTAAAAAACCTAGATCAGTAGGTAGGGTTGAGATAGGAGATGAGATTTTGGGTGCACAACCCTCTAATCTTGCTGTATCACCAAGCCTATATCAGTGGATTTTTATGTGCACACTAAGTACCAATATTTATCTGTTATCTTCTATAAACGTATTACACCTATACAACTACAAATTTATTATCCACCAACTTAAATCAGAAGTATTTAATGGTTAACAGAGACCCTGAAATTTTCCCAGTTGAGGCACACGGTGGGCCTGAAATGACTTGATTTCAGGCCCACCCTAGGCCTGAAATGGATCTATTCAGGCCCAACTTGGGCCTGTAAGGTTATATTTCAGGCCCTCCTTGGGCCTGAAGTGTTTTTATTTCAGGCCCGTCGTGGGCCTGAATTAATTTATTTCAGGCCCACCCTGGGCCTGAAATGGATCTATTCAGGCCCAACGTGGGCCTGAAAGGTTTTATTTCAGGCCCTCTTTGGGCCTGAAGTGTTTTTATTTCAGGCCCACCTTGGGCCTGAAATGATTTATTTCAGGCCCACCGTGGGCCTGAAATCATTTTATTTCAGGCCCACCGTGTTCCTGAAAAGTAAATTTCATGCTCACCTTGGCCATTAAATAAAATCATGATTTATAGATTAATATTCTATATTTATCTACAAGTTGTGACCAAATCCTGTAATTTTATTTAATTATTAAAATTTACAATTTGAAACAAGTATTTTAAATTTATGGTAGAGATAATCGATCTTACTAAGTGAATTACAGAATGCATACCAATTTTCAATTCCTTCGAGACGATAAAGTCATGCTTTCAAATTATGTATCAGAAATTCACTTATGGACCTTCGATACTTGGATATATGTCAGTAGTTAGAGTTAACCAAAGAGATGTTATTTCTGGTGTGCAAACTTTGTCCAAATCATTATGAGTTGTTTTCTTACCGTATCAGTTGGTACACTGCATTGCAGCAACTCGATGTGAATCAACATCACACAATTGTTTTATTTTTCTGGACAATAAATTTTATTCATACAAATTACACAATTTCTATACAAATGGAGCCGAATCACCAGCAAAGGATGTTTTTTTACAACATTACTTCAAGATATTGACACTCTCATGTTTTACAATACATGTCTCCCATAATATTTACTGTTAGATCAAATCTCATTTTCGTCATATCTCCTTGTTTGAAATCCATCTTCTCATCGTATAGGAGACATCGGACGTATTGCATAACAAAGAAGGCACAGTCCACGCCGAAAATAACAAACAGTATTTCAGATTTCAATAAGTGGGATAATAAAATACTTTAATCATTTTAAAATTTTCAAACTCTTCCTCACTTACTGACCTATGTTCTTGTTAGGGACATTTTTGTCTAACGGAGGGTCATTTGTCCAAGGGATGTTGACTTTGTAGATATGGATGAATTGCCGTAAGTTCCTCGCGAGTATATTGTTTAAGTTCTTTTACCTGTCAAATATATCATGAATTTCAATGACATTTTTTATCAAACGAAATGAACATATATATGAATAAAGGTAGGTAGCTCACCGCTGAGTCAAAATCATGCTTATATTTACGACCACTAGTAAGAGAATTTAAATGAATGAAAGTCATTGCTTCTGTATCCACCGCCAACAAGTGAAAGTGTGTATTATCACTGCACAAAGGTATTAAAATATATCTAAACCCTTGTTCTATCATATCCGTCTTCATCACTTATTGCATGGAAAACTTTCTTGACGATCTTATTGAAGCCTAAATAGTTGCAAAATCAAAATTATTAATAACCACATCATAATACTAGGTCTTCTACAATCTATTAATTCATACTAATTTACATCACTTACTGTGAAGAAGGTTGAACAATATATTGACTTGTGGTATGGCCTACCAGATGTAGATGCTCCCCTAAATAACATTTTACAGAAGGCATCAATGACCTCGCCTTTTGTAAAAACCTCTCCATTGAGGATTTGTAAGAATGAATGCAATTTCAAAGCAAAGGGTGCATCCTCCCAGATAAATTCATTATCCAACCTGCCAAGTTAATTGATAAGATTATATATTAAAGCCCCAAATATATTAACTAAACTATGTTTCATAACTTACTTTAGGTTCTCCAATTTATTTATCACGTAGGTCACTTCTTTATCTTGATTTTTCTTCTTCGACTTCATAAAATGCTTCTTCACAAACTACATCGATACAATTTACACCAAACTAATTAATGACCAAATTCAATAAATTTGACGTAATTAATATGAAAATAAGTCACATACATCAATGCCTTGCTGCCTCATTTTGTTTAGTTCGAAGGTCCTTCTTTTCTCCTCCTCTATATCTTCTTCAGACATGACTTCCATTACAGTAATGGTTTCTCTTGCTTCATCCATATCCTCCTCACTAAGTTTCCTTTTTCCCTTGTCCATGACATTTGATATTTGTTCCTTTCTCCGCTTCCCCTTATGTAATAGTTGGTGCCATACTGGACTCTCAATTGGAGTATCCCTGTAATCATACCGAGTTCGGTCACGTCCTCTCCTTGTTCTACAAGATACTGGATCAGAAAGAGGACTGACTACAGGATAGCTTTCTTGAGCCTCCATGCCTTTTTTTCAATAATTGAAAGTAATTCCTTAACCCTTTCATTCAAACATATATTCTCCTCTGTTAGCTCCTTGATTAGGGTGTCTTTAAGAATGCATTCACCACATGGCCTTACATCTTCTGTGTCATGTCCTTGTGATGTCGCTATTGGCTGTGGAATGTCATCCCCAATCTCAAGGTTCTCAAACAATGTGTTTTCATGTAGGTTAGGAATTATTTCAACAATCACCTGTCAATTACCAAGTACACAAATTTTACTGCCTCTATATCAAACTAACAAAGATAAACTAACATAGATCACAGTTTATAATAATTACCTCTTCGGACCTGATTTGGTTGACAAGGTCCCTCACCCTACTAATATGCGAAGGAATATTCCTCCACTTATTTATTCGGGGTCCTTCAACATTGTATGGTTTTTGAATGGGTACATGCTCCAAAAACCATGCCTACACAAAGTTTTCCAGCCAATTACATTAATAACAGCAAAATATTATAAAATATAATTTAGGTAAATTCTACTCACTGCCAAAAGCCTAGCAAATCCCTTTACGTAAGGGAGGTTTGTGGTCCTCTGGTTTCCTTGACTTGATGAAAATAATTCCCCAATCTTAGGTAATTGGGGAGACAAAAATTTATGGATAGCTTCCACCCAGTTGAATCTACCAAGATTGTCATAATCATCTACTATATCTACAAGCCCTAGAGGGACCTTATATGTACTAGACGAAAATAAAACACAAACAAATATATACAAAATATAAAATTTACAAACTAATAACACATCATCCTCTGATTCAACACTTTTAGAATAATGTTTAAGTAAGTCCTCAATTCTTGTTCTGGTAGGTTGTTTATCTTTTGAGAAGTAAGTACGAAGAGGTCACCCAATGCTTCAGTTGAATTAATAGGGATCGAAACTCCACGGTCCACTATACCCAGTACCAAAGCAACATCTCGTCTGGTGAACGCAACCGGTACACCTGAAACAATTAAAATATTTAGTTATCATCAACAATATAGGCTTCAATTTATTTCTCTTTGGGCCTGAAATGAATTCATTTCAGGCCTACCTAGGGCCTGAAGTAAATTCACTTCAGGCCCTCGGTAGGCCTGAAATTATTTCATTTCAGGCCTACCGACCTGAACTGAATTTCACCTTAAATTCACTCATTTAAATTGATCAAATATCAATCATTTAAGGTCAACTATATCCAAGTTTTATCTTACTATAGATACTATTTATAATTCATAATTAAAATTATTACCTGAGAATTTAAAAACTTGCGAGGTTGAATCCCAACTTTCAAATATATTAACCAAAATTCCCCGGATATGCTGCAATTCTTGAATGTCCAAGAAAATACTGAATGGCGACTCTTTGATCTTCGCAATGTGTTGATCTTTTAAAATTTCAAATGCTTCAACAAAATATTTAAAATGGCCTAAAACACTGCACCAATGTAATTTTTTCCCAAACTCATCTGAACCCTACAGTTTTTATACATTACAAATTTATTCAGCAAAAATAAGTATAAACAATATCACAAGCAGTGTTTATTCAGCAAAGATAAATTTAAACAATATCACAAGCAGTGTTTATTCAGCAAAATTAAGTATAAACAATATCACATACCTTGGTGATTAATGCCAATGAAGAAGACGATGAGGAACCACCCACAGATCTTTTACCTGCCATTATTATGAAAATCAAACCTGCAGAAACCCTAAATCCTACTTTGATAGTGCCGAGCAGTATCAACTTCTACGTTAACACTTCAAGCAACCTCAGGATCACACACTACCACTTTCCTGTATAGGAGCCTAGGTTTTGGTTGAGCGGAGGGATTCGAGGGAGTAGCAAACGACTAAAACACAACTAGGGCACGCACAATGTCCTCCTTCAACAATACCATTTACGTTTTCGCGGTGAGAGAGAGAATGACCTTGCCATCCGAACCACATATTCTTATTTTACTGCAAAAGTGGTTCGGATGTCTCGAAAATGGGAATGGAAAAGGTCGTTTGTGACGCCAAGGGTATAATAGGAAGTTCACTTAAAGGGCTGCGCCCTTTGATAAAATAGAAACCATGGGACGCCCTTTGGTAATTTCGTATTGTTACGTACGCCCTTTGGTAAATTGTCGAAAAAATAACCAACCATACAACATCAAAGAAAGTGTGCGAGACGTTTCACACTATTATGACAGTGAACAACGAGAAGAATGTGGTGAATGCTAAAACATGTTTTGAAATACATGCACAATGGAAGGCAAAAAACATAATAATTTTCTAAATTATTATATTATACACACCACAAACATGCAAGGATACAACACAACAACACATGATATAAAATAAATTTTTTAAAAATAACCTTTATTCTAGGTACTCCTAATGGATGATCAATAATTAAATCAATCAATTTAAATTCAACCTAATTCAAAATTAATTAGTTGTAATTCGAAATTAACTTAATCAAATTTAACTTAATTAATTATCTACGAATTTCATTTGTAACTTAATAAAATCTAACATAATTCAAACTAATCTGAAAGTAATAATTAAACAAATTTTAATTAATCCTAAATTAACTAATCTTTCAAATTTAATACGAGATTAACTTAAATTTAATTTTAACTTAACTAATTCGAAATTGGTAAAATTAATTAATCTTAATTTAATACAAAATTGATTTTAATCTAATCCAAGATTAATTTACCTAAAACAATTTTTATTTAACTTAATACGAAATTAATTAACAATCAATTTTTAATTTAACATAATCTAATTCAAAATTCACTCATGATTAAATTAAACAAGATTAATTCATATTAAATTGAATTAACTCAGAATTAATTTAAACAATTTTAATTTAACAATTTAATACGAAATCAATTAATTTATATTAATCTGGATTCAAATATAATTAACAAATTCCAAAAATTCTAACTTAAATAAATGTTAAACAAAGTTAACTTATAATTTTAAATAATCTAAATTTAATTAAAAATTCTAACCAAAATTAATATTAACCAAATTAATTCAAATCAATTACAATTAATTCAAAATTCAAATCAATGAATAATTAATTAATTAACTCAATTTTAACCAAAATTAATAAACAATGTTAAAAAATTTAAAATTAATTAAAAATCACACTAATTCTACCTTAGAAAAATCATGCATCTCTTAAAACACATAAGGTTATCATATTAAATTAATATGGTTTAGATACTAGGAAAAATAAATGAAAAACAATTTTGGAAATATAAACATAAATCTATTTTTTAATTTTTTTTACAATTTTGATGTTTAATTAATGGTTGATTTAGTACAATTATTTATATATTGTAAAAATTGAATACACATTTCAAAATGATAGTTGACCAACAATTAGTGTCTGAACCTTTTGGTCAATCATCTATACATAGACCCAGATAAGTATGTTTCCATTGTGGTTAACAAGGGTTTACTAATAAAGTGTAAGGTTAAGAGTGAGATTCTATGGAAAGACATATATCTATTCAAATGTTTTCTGTAAAATACGACAAAAAATTCTGAGGGTAAATAAGAAAATAGACTTGTAGAATTTTTTGAAAATTTTTAAGAAAAAATTTTAATATTTTTCTAAGGACTTTTGGAATTTGTGCGATAGAGAGATAAGAGAAAAGTCTATTTCAGTTAATCGAAGTTAATTGAGGGAATATTAGAATTAAAAATATATTTTTAATTAATTTGTTTATTAATTCAAATATCTAGTCCTCACGGGATGGATTGATGATTAATACGTGAATGTTACTATCTTGAGGTCTGGAAGATCAAAAACTGGCAAAACTAGTGTTCGTCCTCTCCATGCGCCAGCTACAACATTCGAGTTAATAGTCTTCGTAATTTACCTCTTTCATATTACCTTGGGACGAATTGACAGAGATACTGAAGACGAGCGAAACACCTTTTACTATCTTATTAACTCAAATACCTAACCCACACGAATCTTATCTCTCTCACATGATCACGATTCCTTTTCTCTCCTCATCGCAGTCCCTCACACCCTCTTCTCCACTACTCCACCCGAGCTCCACTCGGTCGGCGTCGCATGCCTCCAACCGGCATCGCTGGACTCTTGTGCGCCGCCATTTCGTCTCCGGCAACGAGTTAGGAGGTAAAAGGGGAGGCTAAGCCATGAGTCTCGATGCCCTCTTCCTCTACCCGATCGCGTTCTGATCGTGGTGTCGTTTCGTCCTTTCGCCTTATGGAGCATCACCACCATCCGAATCGCCATGCATTAGATCCATTAAGTCCGATCCACTGCCGTTTTTGCCAGATCGGAACAGAGGGGGAATTTGGGAGGTCTCACCGAAAATACGGATTACCCTCTGAGCTCGCTGGGAAGTGCAGATCGCACCAGACCGGAGCAGAGTGTTGCGCCGACACCAACTTAGGTAAAAGCTTGTTTGTTGTTGATTAATCTTGAAGTAGTTGTTGATGGAGTTGTTTTGGATCTATTTCGGATTTATATTGTCTATAGTAACTTAGTTGAGTAGGCCCAATCTTGAATTGCTTCATAGCTATAGCTTGCTACTTTGGTTTTGTTTTGGGTAATCGATTACAACTTGTGTAGCTGTCAATTTTGATGGACGGTGCTGTAGGATTTGGGATCTTGAAGTGTGGCCTTAGATTGAGTTGAGGTTTTGATTTGGTTTGTGGTTTTCTAAACAGGGATCATGGGTTAGATCGAAATGTATATTGGAACTCAAATCGTAGTCTTGTTTTGATACCCTTGCTGTGCTTGTTGAATATAGAAAATTTTGACGTGTAAAATCCTAAATTAAAGGCTTGGTTCAGATTAACTATATTTGACGGGCTAAATGTAAAATGGCCACCACTTATATCTCATCCCTTCTCTTCACAGCCCACGCCCGAACAGTTTACCTTTTCTTTCCCTTCATGCGCCGACGCCCTCCCCGCTCGAAATCTTCCTCTTCTCTTCCTCCATCATTTCTTTCCCTTAGCCTCTTCTTTCCCTGCGCGAGCCATTATCTCCTCCTCACTGAAGGTCAGCCGATTTGGGGGTTTCTTTCTCCTCTCTTGCTGTTCGTCTATGTTGGATCGGAGCTGCCGAATCTAGGAGAAAGGATTGTCGCCGGCACGGGATTAAGGTAAGGTTTGTATTGGTGGATTAATCTTGTGAATGGAATCTGTTTAGATCTGGATGTTTAGTTGGTTTCCTATGATCAGTGTGTGTGTGTTTGGGTTCTGCTGTGAGTTCCTTGATGGAAGTTTTGTTTTGGAGTTTGGTTCTATCTTGTGGATTTTGTGGCTGACCTACTGTGTAATACCGTAGAGAAGGATGGAGAATCAAAATGGGATAGATTAGTGGCGTGGTTGTGGATTTAGTTGGGAGTTTATGAGTTTGTAAACTCTATGTCATGAGTCTCCATGTGAATGCTCTGTTTTCTTTACTCTAGTAATTGGCATGTTTAGGTTGTACAGGCCATGGTGTTCCTTGACCAAGAGCTTCACTAGTGGGTAGCCATGAGGTTTGGAATGGGTTCCCAACTCTGTTATTGGTTGTGATCTTGGAGCTAATTAGTTGGTGGATTTGAGTTTATTCTTCGATGCATTGTGCTTGGGAGGTGTTGGATTGCGATTTTAGTCTTGTTGTTATCCACTAATATTGTTGGTGATCACCTACCATGTACCAGACAGTACCACACTATATGAACGGTTGGGGGCTGTGTCAAATTCGTGTGGTTTAGGTAATAGCTTGATGATGTTTGTGTTTGGGGTCCTTGCCGTGAACCACCATTGGTTATGGAACCAATTAGGTGTGGATCAACCTAGAAGGTGAATTCAGCTAATGATGTAAAATTGATTAGGTTTGCGTTTAGCTCCATGGGATTTAACCTAATTTTAATAGTTGGGTTAAATCTAGTACAACTTAGTATCTTTTGTTATGATAGCTTAAATTATGTCCTTTGATACAGGATACTGATTTGCTTATGGACTTCTGGACGGAGGGTTCTTTTCGTTTACAGACTTCTTCACTTGGAAATAGGTATCTTTGACTTTATATCTACAGATACTGTCATTTTTTGCTATTCATGGTTTATTATGAATAGTAGTAGTATTTACCTTATATCTGTCTTTGTTTATCCAGCTCTTGGGGGGGGGGGGGGGGGGGGGGGGGTTTCTTGGTGTGCATGCATGTGTTTGGATGTTAGGGTTGTGTCTAAGAGGTCTAGGGGTGAGGGCTCATCCCGACCAGGTCCCCAAGCTCTAGAGGAGTCATTATTTAGGAGTCGGGAGTGCAAAAAGAGATTCGAAGAAAATGAATTTGTCCAACTACCCTGTCGGTAGCTCAATAAAGCATATTTTGAAGATAAGGTACCTCATATTATTGAAATGGTTACTCATTTCGGCATAGAACAACTTGTATATTGTCAGCATGATGTTAATCTTGATCTGTGCAAGGAGTTCTATGCAAATTTAACTTGTCTTGACTTAGAAAATAAGGTTTATGAGTCAAAGGTAGCGGGTGTCACCATTCCTTTCACACCCATGGTCTTAGCTAGTTTTTTGGAGTGTCGGGCCTCGAACAATCCAAACACCTACTTTCCAAACATCGTTGAACCACTTGAATTCCCAGGTGTAACTGTTGATCAGATCCATCTTCACTACTTTAGAAGGCATAGACACGAATCTGAGCGTAGTTTTGATGCAAAGCCCATGAGCCCATCCAGCCATGTCCTGTATAAGATTGTGGTAGAGTGCATCCTACCCATTGTCACTAAGGGGAGGGCAAGGATTAGATTGCCTCACTTAGTGATGATGTATGCTTTTGAGAGGCTGCCGGACATAGATGTATCGTTGCATGTGTTTGCATCCATTTGTCACGTTTCCCAGAATGTTAATGGGAAAATCTATATGCCTTTCTGTCACATGTTGATTGAGTTCTTCCGGCTTCGATTTGGCATTCATGTCACCAGTGGTCAAGTGCGACACTTGTCAAAGGACTATGATCAAATTGACACTCGCCAATTGTCCTTAGCAGGGATTGAGTCTAGACAGGGAGCTTTTGCTTGGAGGGAGCGCCCGGAGATCCCTGAGGCAGATGAGGAGCCGGGTGAGCTTGTCACACGCGTGGAGTACACCCAGATGCGATCTGATGTACACACACTTCAGGCAGATGTCCATCAGCTCCAGGAGGATGTGCATACCACTCGAGAGGATGTACATCACCTTCGGCAGACGTAGCAGCGGCTTGAAGAAAAAGTTGATGGGATTATCAGTCTCCAGGACAACATGTTCGCAATGATGCAGCAGTGGGACTTAGCTTATCAGGCACCTCCTCCTCCTCCTCCAGACGGTGATGACCACATGTACTTCTGATAAGATGGTGTAGTTGCTGGGTTTTAGTGTTGAGAGTGTTTTATTCTTGATGTTTTTCTATACCTTTCAAACGTTCTATATTCTGATATTTGTGTTTGAATGTTTTCCGGGTCTTATGGTTTGGCCCTAGACATTATGTTAGGCCATCTGTCATGGCCATGGTTGATGGATGAACCATTTATGGGTTTCTTTATTATGTAAATCTATGGATATGACTTATTTCATTAGCTTCTATTTGGAATGATCATTAAAACATGAATGCGCTTTTTGTCAAAATATATACATTTATTTGAAAAAGGGGAGTTAGGATTCATTTGAAATGTCAATGAGAATAGATGGAGAGTGCAAACTATAAAATACCATGATTACAACTCTAGGTTGATACAAAATTGACATTCTTTGGGAATCTTTGAGTTTGTACCAAAAGTCAAGCACGGTTGATGATTTTCATAAACCAAATTTTTTTAGGGTACGAAATACCTTAATAATTGTGTTTGCAAAGTTTCACATTTTTCCAGATTTTTTAGAATTTTTTATTCGTTTCTGAATTTCGTCTGAAATTCTGAAATCTGTCGTATCAGTCGACTGTCATGGGGGCAGTCGACTGGTAGTGAGAGCAGATTGGGTTTTTGTGATTTCTGAAGGGTTCTTCAGAAATAGGTTTAAGTTCTATTTGGCATCAAGGATTAGGTTGTTTGGGACAATCATTTTGATGGTGTCAAAGGGGGAGAATTTGATTATTAAGTTAGGCTTGGTGTAAAAACTTAACTTAGGCTTGATTGTGACTATAGAATTAAGTTGGGAGAATTTAACTCTAACTTGAGAATAGCAATAAGGGTTTGAAATTTGGGAGAAAGCATAGATTAAGGGGGAGGTTGCCTCTTGTGTGGTATGCTTGAATTTCAACTGCTTTTGCTATTATTACTGCTATATGCTTACCTAACTTAACATATTGCCACACATCAAAAAGGGGGAGATTGTTGGGGCAATCGGCCCTGAGATGATTTGGAGGATCATGATATTTTGATGAGTGGGCAATATGGTTAAGTTACGATTTGTGTTGTTCTCACATGTTGACATGAGTATGCAGGTATACAGGTACACGTGGACTTAGTTGACGTCTTCAGGTGAAGGATGGCATGGAGGCAAGCTGGAGGTTTGCGTGCGCATCCAAGGGACCGTTGGATAGCAGAGATGATGAGCCGAGGGACGTGGACTTCGAGGCGTACGTAAAGGGTGGCATGGAGGCAAGCTGGAGGCTTGCGTGCGCATCCGAGGGACGAGGGCCAAAGATGAAGAGGGCGTGAAAGCAACAGTCAAGACTGCTGGTAAAGAGTCAACTAGGTTGAGAGAGGTTGAGTATGAGTGCTTGTATTCAGGGGTTAAGCCGGGAGGGTTTGAGTACGGAGAGATTTGTACTCGGGAGTGAAATCCTAGGCTTAAGTGTGTACCAGTCGACTGGCCCAGGGGTAGTCGACTGGCATAGGCTGAAACAGGTTGGCAGAATTCGAACGTTATAATGTAACGGTCGAATCTGAGTGAGACTAGTTGACTGCCATTTGGGCAGTCGACTGGTAGCGACTGTTTTATATTCGAGCCCTATATAAAGGGGCTCGTTTTCTCCTATTGTTGTTTGACGAAACTTGCTTGGATAGGGCAAGTTAGTAGTCTTGTATACTCAGGAAGTGTCCTTGGTGTTGTGGCGAGGTTTCTCCACCCACAAGGAGCGATGAGTTCTAGCCGGAGGTTATCCGGGGGTTGATCCACCGAAGGATTCTTGGATTAGTCACCCGACCGGGTGGATACCAAGTAAATCAGGTTGTTAGCATTGTTTATTTCTTATTTACTTTGCATATTATTGTTTCCGCTGCGCTAACAACCTTGTAGAGATCAAAACGACGAAAAAGTGCTCTTCATCCCCCCCTCTAGCATGCTAAATCGATCCTTCATTCTAGATCGGGACTTCGTGGCCAGTCCACGACCAGGACTTATTGCCCAACCCTCGGTCAGGTTTTCGGTGCCCAACCCTCGACCAGGACTTATTGCCCAATTCCTCGAATCAGGACTTCGTGCCCAGTCCACGACCAGGATTTATTACCCAACCCTCAGTCAGGTCTTCGGTGCCTATCCCACGGCCAGGACTTGTTGCCCAATTCCACGAACCAGGACTTCGTGCCTAGCATACCTAGGACTTTTCCTGCGCACTTTAACAAATTCATTAGATCACAATATAACCTTAACTTATGAACTCTTTGTCATTATCAAAACTCAGGTTCGATCTTGGTGCTTCCGGCACCAACAATCTCTCCCTTTTTGATTTATGGCAACCTAGTTCAAAAGTTAAGTTAAAGCATACAAAGCAGGTATTTCAAACAAACATGTTTATTTTTTCTCTCTTTTAAGAAAACTAATTTTTGAAAAATATGTACTAAGCTCCCCCTGAATTAGAGATTCTCCCCCTAAAGCTTTCAAAGATATGCAGTTTTTCAAAAAGATTAAGAGTACCCTTTTTGAGGAAAAACGTTAAGTCTTTTTGTGAGATAAAGATAAGCGAATTTTGACCAAGTATACTTTTGCAAAACTTTTGAAAAAGTTAAGACACCATTTGGAAAAAAAAATTCAAAAAAAGGGAATTTTTACTTTTCTTACCAAAAAAATTGATATTTTAAAAGAAAAACATTTGCACAAAAATATTTCGCACTTTACAAAGATTTTGCACTTTAAAAAATATTTTGTATTTGAAAAATATTTTACACTTAAAAATATTGTGCACTTGAAAAATATTATGCACTTTAAAATATTTTGTACTTAAAAATATTGTGCACTTAAAATAATTTGAACTTAAATGTATTGTGCACTTTAAAATATTTTGTACTTGAAAATAGTTTAAAACAATATTTTGTACTTGTAAAATATTTTGTACTTGAAAAATATTTTTCACTTAATAAAATATTAGTACTTTAAAAAATACTTGAAAAATATTGTGCACTTAGAAATCTTTTGTACTTAAAAACTATTGTGCGCTTTAAAAATATTTTAAAAGTACTTTAAGACTTTTACAAAAAAAATTGCACTTAAAACATTTTTGCACGAAAAATTTGCATTTGAAAATTTAGTGCCCTTGAAAATTTAACTTTACTTTTTTAAAAAAAATATTTTTTTAACTCTTTTTTTTTCTCTCCCCTTTGCCAAATATCAAAAAAACATACTGGTCGAAAAATAATTGCGAATTAGAGCCAGTTTATTTTGTAAAAATTCTAAACACATATTGAACCAATTCTAGTGAGTCCAAGCAACAAATGGGATCAAACCAACTAAATTGAACTCGTTCAGGTCTTGTCTAACCCAGTTAACTACTTACTAACTATTATATAACAACAGCTTTCACTAGGATTAGTCAAGTTAAGTGATCTGATCAAATTAGATTTTCTAAGCTTGAACACTTAGCTTGATAGCTGTTCAAATGTATTTATCACCCCAACTACTCTAAATGCACTGATTTAAAGCATCTTGATTCAAGGCATATACCTAAGCATCTCAACCCAGTCTAAGTTATCAATCAAAGTGTCTTAATGTGCTTGTGAGATGCTGGCTTCTTGATCTATAGGAGCATACAATTCTAGGGTTAAAGCCTAGGCTAAGTCCATTGCATAGAGAATCCTAGTTTTAAAGGGGGTAATTTTTCGAAAAATCTAAGTCGGAAAAAGAATTTTAAAGAAAAATGATTTTTTGAATGATATGTAATACTAGTTTTGAAATTTTTTTTGAAAGCATACATGATAATAGTCCTATTCTACTAAGCACAACCCTAAAATATAAGTCAAATATGAAGCAGATAAATCAATCAGGTGCATAGAAGTAACCAAGTCAAGTGCATAATGTAAGTCAATAAGTTAGCCCTACAAAGTAGGGAAAGTCAGATCATCAGAAGTACAACTCTGGTCTAAGAAGATAGGCCAGGAGGCCAAAATGGGTCGGGCTGCCACGATCGAAACATCGACATCATCTCATCGTATCGGGCCTGGTCTGCATCGTGTCGGGCCTGAAGGGCGCCCATGTGCTCGACGTGATGAGCCTCCATCTCCTCTCGGAGACTGTGGACCTCCATCTCTACCTGTGCAAGTCGATGGTCCAGGAGGCGGTGGTGGTGGAGACTCTCGCAGCTGCTCCTCGATCTCGACGGCAAGATCGGCTACGTCAATGTCCACCTCGTTGTCCGAGTCGATCCGGCATCGAGCACCTCATCGTCTCCACGACATAACTGATAGGCCCAAATTAGCTAAGTTAAATTGTCACGAAAGTGTGGGACCATCAGATTTTAAATGTGAATGAATAACTGGAAACCCTTTTTACAATCAAAATCTACAAATGTAGCAAGGGGCGTATTTTTCCTCGGGACTAGTTGATGTTGTGTGATTCGTGCTTGTATTTATGTGTCGTTTGTGATTTGGGTTTTGGGTTTCAATCTGAAATGAAATCGCAGATAAAATAGAAAGAACTTAGCTATGACACTTAACCCAAGTCATTCAACTAATGAACTCATGCAAATGGGAGCTTAAAGGCAACTTAGCCTAGTTTGGAAAACCAATCTAATATAAATGCAGAATAAATTCCAATCAAAGGAATAAAACAGTGTATGGAAATTTTCGCAACTAAGTAAGCTTCAACTAAAGCTAGCCACAAAATTTAGCAATCAAGCTTAAAACAATTCAGCACAAGCTAATTGCAATGCGGGAGCCAACCAATGCATAAAGAATTAAGCACATCCGAATATGATTCTAATTGAATTCAAGCATCAAAGAACACTCGAAACTTCATCTGTCTTGACACTAATCAATGTCATAGCTCTATCTTGATACACAAGGAAGGAGTGAATTAATCTTGGTACGCAAAGGAGAAACTTGTGTCTCAAGACTGATGTCAATTTCAAAGATTGTGAACTGCCATTTTCAAGATAAACATGTCAATTCAGCTAGGAATATGAGGCTTACGTAAACTGCTGTGCATAAACTGTAAGAACTCAATGCTAGCTACTGATCAATCAAGGACAAACCAAAAGGCATGATTGGCACGCAAGAAATCAGGGATAAATGAGAAGTTCAGATACTCGGCACAACAAACTGCAGAAATTGCAGTTTGTTTTTCAGAAACATTGCAGTAAACTTTCAGACACAAGCTGCAGAATTTTCATAAGTACAGAGATGAATTTCAGCTGCAAGTTAGATGCAAAGACTAACAAGCTACTGATGTAGAGCAATTGAATATGAGCAAACAAATAGGATACAAGCTTCAGCATTAAATGACTGCACTATCAAATTCAGATTCCAGCTGATGCACAGAAATGTTTCAATTTCAGAAACGTTCAAGCCGAAACAATGTGCAGAAATGTTAGTCAAGTTACAGCAAAACTGATACGCATGGATTCGAATAAATTCAGAAACAATCATCAGGGCAATGATGAATGCAGATCCCAGATTTCAAATGCAGGAATTTGGATAAACTGAAAACAGAATTTGTTGTGCAAATAAACAGAAACGAAATGCAGATTCACTAAGCTAAACAAAAACTAGGAACTGAAGCTAAAAGTGAACAACTTAGTTCAACTAAATTGAAATACTAGATACGAAATTAGCTAAAGGTTTCAGAGCTAAAAAGAATTGCAGAAAAGAAGAATGATACGCAGAATTAAGTTGGCACGCAACCAAGGATCTGATACACAAGCATAAAACACAGAAATAAACTGAATTTAAACGCAATCTATCACTAAACAAGTTCCTAACTTACTGAACTCGAAGATTAAAAACCTAATGAAACCAAACGATTCAGAATTACAAACTAAAACAGTTGATAACTAAAACTCTAGAACATAATTGCTCGAAAACTAAAATTACAGCTAAACAAATGAAAATTAAGCATCTAAGCTACTCCTCAACCCTTCTCCAACTCAAGAGCTCCTTGGTCGTCAATCAAGGGAGAACCTCAGACCCGCAAGCTCAACAAATCAGTGAGGAGCTATCTCTGCTGCCGAATCAGATCAAATCCTGCTCAAGCCGAAATTTGCTTCCAATTCCTTCAAACTCGCTGTGGTGGCTTGCGATTGGGATTAGGGAATGACCGAAACCTTCCAGGGAACCCCTCTGGATAGCTCGGATGCAGTGGCGATGGTGCACAGCTGAGCTCGCTGAAATCAGATAGCAGACTGCCGAAACCTCGCGCAGCCTTGCTATTGAGCAAGAATCCAATCTGAAACCTCACTGAGAACTCTTCACTAACCTAGCCCTTGCTTTGATGATGGATTGAGGGATCACGCCTTCGATTGGATGGAAAAAAAATGGAAGAAATGAAGAAGAAAACTGATGAAGCTACTGTTGCGGCGAAGACGCGATGGAGAGGAAGCTGCGACAATTTTTCCTTAAGTAATCAGAAATGGACGGCTGTGATTGATTTGAGAAAATCCAACGGCTGATCTTGCTCTGATTTGAGCCAAACATTTATGATGTTGATCAGGGGTCAGGATCTGCCTCGTGGTAGCTCGGATCCTCCAAATGTGCAACGAATGGTCCAGATCAACCTAATCTTTGAATGGACGAACTAGAGCCATCCGAGCTTCATCCAACGGTTGATTTAGCTCTGATTGGGATAAAACCTTCAGATCTTGATCAGAGTGCTTGATCAACCCTAACCCTAGCTCAGATTGCTTCAGATGGTCCCGGATGGCTCAGATCTAGCAGCTTTTGAATCGGACAGCTCGGATTAATCGTAAGCTTGATAATTCGATCCGGTTCACTTCCGACTCAAGTTTGACCCAATATGCTCTAGGTCCAGGATCCTTTCATGTCTACAAAAATATATCAGAAAATTAATGGCCAAATAATTCAAAAAATGTGTAAATTTGCAATTAAGTCCAAAATAAGAGGAAATCCTAAAACCTAGGGCAATTTCACAATTAAGCAATAAAAACATAGGTCAAACATGGATTTTAGTAATTAAAATAATCAACAAAAATGGTATCTATCAATAACCCCGGTGGCCGAGATGTCTATGGCTGCTAACGAAAAATTCCTAGACCCTATCTCGTCAAATTCGGTCATCGTGATGACCTCTCCAGTAGAGATGTCGCGACCATGGTGATGAAGGAGGAAAGTGATAATATGGCAGTAGGGTGTCTGTACTCTAGCATGGGTGGCGATACTGGATGCGTAGATGATCGTCTGGAACATGTGTAGACCAATGTCTATGTCCAGGTGGTGGATCATCGCGTAGAGTAGGAAGGTGTGGAAGGGTCACATAGCTGCTACATTTCGAGAGGTCAAAGGAAGAATGCAGCGGATTAGGACTCTGTAAAGAGCGTAGTCCTGAATGCGCAGATCAACGGACTGAAATCTATGTATCGTCGGATCCCTCGCATCTCTAAAAAAGTAAGCATAGAGGGTATCAAGGGTAATGTGTGAATACGGAGAAGCGAAGGGAAGATCCATCGGAGGATAGCAACAGAATGTGGACTGAGAGGGTCGTAGTCCAAGAAAACGGTTGAAAAGGGTAGGCGTGATGGTTAGTGGAATAGTCTGGACTGTGGTAGTGTAGCAAAGGTCATCAATTTTGTCCAAATTATTGTAAAATTCAGCACACAGGGTTGTGTTGATGGGACTGGTGCAATACACTAGCTGATCTAGCTGGTAGAAGTTAATAACGTCTATGGCTAAAGGGCAAGATTGGATAAAGAAGCTTCTATTTAAATAGCTAGTCTTAATTGGTTTATATGTTGTGTGTGCAAATTTATTAAATAAAGCTAAGGTAGGAAATCTAGGGTCTAGACTGGGCTTGGCCCCGGGGTCGTTTTGGGTAACTCGACGCTTACTAAGTAAATAGAAAAACTAACATTATTGATTGAAATTAAATTATAAAATCAAACGTAAAAGCATAATTAATTCATACCGGGGCGGCATTATGGAAATAGAGTGATCGGAGGAGCTTTAGGGTGCCTTAGCAATGAGGAGAGGATGAGAGCAAATTGTTGAGAAGGTTGTTGGAGGTGTGGAGAAGCAAGCTGTGAGTATAGCCTTAAAAAGGCCTTTCCAGGCGCCCGTGAGGTCACCAGGGCGCCTGAGCTCAATTTGCTCAGAATTGGCAGTATTAACTGCCTCGAATGCCGGGAATGGCTTGGGGCGCCCGTGAGGGTCTCAGGCGCCCGAGTTGACCAGATTTGACCAATCGATATTTAATTCAATCAAGTCCTAGGTTCTAATCTAATTACATTCAAGTCTTAGTTTGATGAGTTATTTTGAAATCTTTAAAGTTTTTCAAAGTTGACACAGTTAAATTTGAAAAAGTTAAAAAAAATATGAAATGAATTTAATTTTTGAAAATATTTGAAAAACATTAATTAAAATTTTAATTTTGAAAAAATATTAAGTGAAATTTAATTTTAAAAAAAATAATTGAAATTTTTATTTTGAAAAATATTAAGTGAAATTTAAATTTTGTTTGGTTGGGTTGGACTATATTGTTAGGTCCTGAACATCTCATCCAATTCTAAGTGATAAAATATGTTTCCTTATCTGTTTTGTGAGCTGTATTATTTTTATCTTTGATTTAATGTTAACTCTAAGATTTAATTAAAACTTGTGTTAGATTTGAGTTTATCAAATAGTAATTTAAAAGTGAGTTTCGATAATCGGCTTCCATGTCTTGGCAAGGCATAGAGACCTTCTTTGGCCGTAGCCTTATTGGATCAACAACTCTTTCATATACAAAGTCTTTTTAAAGAAAGATCATTTCAAATTACTCTTTGAGAAACTCTGGTCTAACTAGCTTAGGAATTGGAGAAGTAGCTTCGACTAGTTCCACCGGACTAAACAGACCAAATAGGGTACGTCTTACCCTACTTGACTCTTGAGACAAGCTTCCCTAACGTACTATCATCTTACCTCCTCCTAATACTATATTGTTCAAGTTTCAAGTAAGTCTTGTCCTTAACTAACCATTCCTAAGTCTAAGCAGAATAATATTGCAATAAAAAAAATAACCAAGCATCAAACAATAATTCACGAAAAGATCATCTAAGTAAAATCATAATTGGAGAAAATCTCTGGATTTTCCAAGTCGGCAAGATTATAAATTAGTTTTTCTAGCATATCAACCTTAATTTTCAGAGTCTCATTTTCTTGTTTTAATTTTCTGAAATTTGTCTTAATTAATCTACATGATTTAATTAAGTCACTTGATTATGTGTCCATATTTAAATTTGACCAAGAGTGGTTGGTTAAGAGATTAGCATTTAATGTAAACACTGGATTTTTATATAAGGTAAATTTACCTCTCTCGGTTGGTTGTCCTGTATCCTTGAGGCTTCCTTTTATGCATTTGTCTTTGTAATGCCTAAACTTCTGGCACTTGTAGCATTGAATGCGACTCTTGTCTTTTCGTGCTCCTGAAACTGATTCCTTTGTCGTAGGTGGTGAAGAACGACTCTTACGAGTAGGACACTGGTTTTTATAGTGCCCTCTCTCCCTGCATTTATAACACATTATATGACCTTTAAAATTTGAATTTACAAATTTACCTTTTGATTACTCGTTGGGAATCTCCCCCTTGATTTTTGCCGTGTTGGATCTAGACTCATCTTCTGGTTTGAATTTGGTTTCGAAGTTGGGTTCAGATTCTGTCTCGGCTACTTGTACTTGTGTCGAGAGTGCAAGATAGCGTACTTGATCTTTTTCTTCTTCTTCGTCTGACTCTTCCGATGATTCGGATAGCACCCCTTCTAAGAGCTCAACATCGGAGTTCTCTTGGTGTAAGTTGATTAGCTTCTCCCAAATCTCTTTAGCGCAATCGAATGATCCAACCAGTTTGAGTTGTTCTTTGGTTAGGCCACATTGTAAGATTGCAGTCGCCTTTGTATATGTCTCAATCTTGTTGAGCGTTGGTTCATCCAATTTATCCCACACGATTGATGATCCATCTTCTGTGGGGAAAGTCAATCTCGTTTGGATTATCATTCATATGTCTATATGAGCCTTTAGGTGAGATTCCATTTGATCTTTCCAATATTTGAAATTTTCGTCGGAGAAAAGCGGTGGACGGGCACTGTTCCACTCTTGATTGGCCATCGAGTTTAATCGGAAACTAAAAAAACATTGTTCCAGGACTAAGTCTTAGATTAGTAGTGCGGTAGCAAAAATAATAAAAAAAATCGAGTAGTGTTGCACCAACCTCGATAAACAAAAAAATTACGAACGAAAAATAATATTTGAAAAAAAATCCGAAAATTGCTCAATCGGTGTTTGCACCAGATTTGAGTCACCCGCTCTGATATCACTTATGGGATCGTTTAGAATCAATAGGGGGTGAATATCGATAAAATTTTTCGAATGTAAAAAGAGTATTACGCAGCGGAAATTTAAAACAATGCTAACACACTTTTCTTTTACTTGGATCAGAGTCTAGATCGTCACCTACTCCAAGGCCCACGGTCCTTGACCGTTTACGTTGGGCAATTCTATATTTCGGAAAAGGTTACAAAATTGAAGCACGAATACAGAATTGAATTTATGCAATTAAATTAAACAAATACCGACGATCGGAAAAGGACTTGAAGATCGGAGCAGCGGGTCATCCTTGGTGCTTGAAACTTGAGCACGGAGAAGTTAGAACTGAGCGCTTGAGTATTTGCATTGAAAGAATTGTTGTCTGGAAGCAAGTGGGTGAACCCCTTTATATACAGCTGTCCGAGGCGCCTGTGTTGAGTAGGGCGCCTGACACGTGTGCCTTTCTGTGCGAATCCTCATCCGCAGACTTCGCCAACGGTTATCCCTTCATCTAGGGTGCCTGGGACGACTGGAGCACCAGTATGCTTACAAGCGCCTCCCCTGATGACGTGGAGGCTCAGCTTCACAGACTGCTGGAAAACACCTTTCTGGGGTGCCTGTATCCATACAGGCACCTGTATCCATACAGGCGCCTGTATGCTCAGGCGCCTGTATGCTCAGACGCCTGATCCCTCTCAGGCGCCTAGGATGCAGTGAACTCCATCCTTTGTTCCTGCAACTAGGGTTAGATCCAAAACACAAATAATAGATAAGTTAAGTACAGTTAACAGTCAGCGCTATCTTGGTACTGACTTTGGGCTTCCCAAATGGAACCTTAGGTCGAACCGACGCCTAATGCTCCCTCTTCGGGGAATGCATCCTCGCCTACTCCTCTTAGGAGAATTTACCTTTTGCCAACCGGCTCCTCAGGTTGGACTTTTGCCCGATCTTCCGGATCAGGACTTGGTGCCTAGTCCACGACCAAGACTTATTGCCCAACCCTCGGTCAGGTCTTCGGTGCCCAACCCTCGGCCAGGACTTATTGCCCAATTCCTCAAATCAGGACTTCGTGCCCAGTCCACGACCAGGACTTATTGCCCAACCCTCGGTCCGGTCTTCGGTGCCCAACCCTCGGTCAAGACTTATTGCTCAATTCCACGAACCAGGACTTCGAGCCTAGCTTACCTAGGACTTTTCCTGCGCACTTTAACATATTCATTAGATCACAATATAACCTTAACTTATAAACCCTTTGTCATTATCAAAACTCAGGTTCGATCTTGGTGCTTCTGGCACCAACAACGGGTTCCCAGGTGCGGCGGAGGCATACCAATCGACGCGACGCTTTAAGGTTGCCGTCCATTGTTGTTCTCGTGCCATGCCTGCATTAAATGAGGAGAGAGGCGGTGGTCACTATAAAAAGGGGCAGAAGGGTGAACCATCCTTTCCCATTCATTTCGCTTTCTTCCTCCTGATAGACTCCTTGTGGCGAGATGCCAGTGCCCTTTCCCCCGCCCATTTTTACGGCAGGAGTTGTCGACACCTCCGGGGAGGATAGCGGAGACGTAGTAGTGTTTCTTGCCGAAGGGCCTAGCGGAGGTGGAACCACATTTTTCACCCTATTTTCTAGGAAGCATAGCGGAGATGATGTCCAGGGTCTTGCTGAAGATCCTGGCGGAGGTAGGACCCCGGGTTTGGCCGAGGAGTCTAGAAGAGACATCATATGCTCCGCCGAGGAGCATAGCGGAGATGACATCTCCTGATGGTTCATCTTCTGTGTAACGCCCGCCCTTCTCACACTAGGGCGGGGTTACGCGAACATAATTTTCGTTTTAGCGGAAGCGTTTGAAACTTGAAACTTGAACATGATACATGTATAATCTTGTACTTGAACATGTAAGCATGAAACCTTTTAAACATCTTAGACATTGAGGAGAGCATGCTAGGTACCTTTACATTCTTACTTGCATAATAGAAGCATGCCACATAGCCATTTCTTAAGACAGAGTAGTAAGTATGAGGAAGGATAACATAATACTAAAGTTCTTTAGCAAGTCTTAACCAAGTACTTAGCATATGAGCGAGAGTGAGCATGAAATATCCATATGAGTCTAAATATCAGCAAGTAGCAACTTAGTAAGTATGTTTCAACATTTAACATGCAAAACTCAGCATATGCATAAACTAAACAAAACATGAGTAGATCTTCTTCCACCATGCCACCACCACACACATCTTTGCCCCTCCTGCTGCTCCCTTTAGTTTAGCCATTCCTTACCCTTTTCTGCAGTACAAGGGAAACGTGGAAACTATAAGCATATAGCTTAGTAAGATCCCTTCCTACTCACAAAATCATATGTTCCATCAAGTAGAGAAGGCATCACGTCATAATAGTGCATAGCATTAAAACACTTAACTTAACATAGCACAAGGGAGCATATAAACTTATCATAAGAAGCATACTTGAACTTAACATAATTCACCTTTATAGCATAATAGTCATATAGTCATGACAAAAATGCGAATGCAAGATGCTCTTTTGAAAAACATGCATAGGATGAGTACATGCATATGCTTTTCTTAAAATCATACATATAGGTACTTAAACATACATCTATCATCATTTGGGGGATCCCGGCTTGTACCACTTACATACATACATAATGCGCGCATCCCTAATAGGCCGAGGTAGCTAGTCTCTAACCTACTAGGGAAACTAGGTCCGTTCATAGTCCGTCGACCTAGGGGCGTCTCGGGAGCCCATCCCCTTACTAGGTCCGTTCATAGTCCGTCGACCTAGGGGCTGCATCCGGAGCCCACCCGTGGACCTTGCTAGGATCCGGTACAAGCCATACAAAGTAAAATAGCATACATGGATTTTATCATATCATAAGCATAGCACATTCTTGTTTCTTACTAGGTCCGTTCATAGTCCGTCGATCTAGGGGTTGCATAGCACATTCTTATCATATCATAAGCATATCATCATAACCTATCACATCATTGTCATATCATGAGCATGACATGCCTCTTATCTTATCATGAAGAGTGCTCTTAGTCCCGACTTACAGGGAAGCATCTCTTAGGCATTTCATCATACATAAGTCATGCATAACATAAGGGTGCTTAAAGAGCTTAAACATAGACATGTACATCATGATTCTTAGAGCATGAAAAAGCATGGGAGAAGATATGTTATCACCTATACTACTCATAGCATATCATGGGCATCCTTGGCGTGCCTAATTGGGGTTGTAGCTTCCCCCTTAGCCCAAATTCTTATTTAATCAGAAAATTCCAGCATATAAACTCTAAGTTTAGAGCATGATAAACCATGAAAAACATTACACTAACATCATACATTAAGGTAGGCATCATAGAGGAGACATTAGAAGGCATGTTGGGGTTGTTACCCCTTCTTAAGTCCTACTTATCATTCTTTACAGAAAATTCCAGCATACATACCTTAGTTTCCAAGCATGTTAAAATCATGAATAAACATCATATTAACATCATTAAGTGCATAGCATGTCATGGAGATCATTCATAAGCATAGTTGGGAAATATTACATGCAACCTCATCATACAATGTAATGTATGTTATAGGGAAGGACATTTGCATGCTTATGGGGAGTTTTGGACTTTACAAGTCCAAGAGTCTTATCTTAGCCGAAATTCACATCAACCATATCCTAGATTTTTTTGACAACATAATACCATGAATAACACCATATTTACATCACATATCATCTTATATATCATAGGGAGGGTCATCATCAAGCATACTAGGAGTTTAAACCTCTCTAAGCCCTAAAAGAGGTCCTTGGCCGAAAATTCCAGCAAGCCTACTCCGGGTTTTTGGGGCTTAAGGACAAGGAAAACATCATATTATCATCATCTATTTAGTCACACATCATGAGGAAAAACATATGCAAGTATAGGAGTAGTTTAAACCCTCGCAAGCCCTAAAAACCTTCTTGGCCGAAAACATCAAGAGCTTCATCCTATGTTTAAACCATTTTAGGCACTCGAAACTATTGTAATGCAGGTGAGGGGATTACTTACATCCTCTCGCTTGAATCTACACCAAGAAGTCCTTGAAGAGGAGAGGAGAGCCCTTCTTGCGCTTCTTTTCCTTAGCCTTGCTTTAGTAGAAGGTAGTCTCTCTATAGGGCCCTCTTGGGAGTTTTTCTTATGGAGGAAACCTAGGGTTGGAGTTTCGAAAATTTGAGAAGGGGAGGGGAGAGTTTTCGGTTTTGAAGAGGGAAGAGTGAGGAAGAAGAAGAGAGGAAGTTATTCCAACTTCCCTTCACTTATTTATACTTTTCTCATAAAGAGACATGTCTCTTCACTTCCCTAGCTTTAACAAGCATGTTTCTTATTCTCTCAACATGAAACATGGCTTGGTGTGTTGGTTATGACATGATTAGTGCAACTAGGAGGTTCAAGGTTCAATCCTTGCTTCCACCTTTCTACCTCTTCTTTTTATCACATTTTGCACTAATCCATATCAAAGCCCATTAAGCCAAGCCCATCATGAAATTTCATAATAATAATAATGTTTCATGAATTCATAATATTTCATATGGGAAAATTTTGGGGTGTTACATTCTGCCTCTCCCCGAGCAGTTCATCTCTTGTCTGCCTCAAACGTCATCCCCTTCCGAACTGCTCATTTCCCCGAGTTTTGGGCATCGGATGGCGTTTGCCGGGGATGGTGCAGTACCATCACCCGGAGGGGAGTTGTATCTGCTGCACCCCCTCCTCTTCCTTTTAAATGTGGTAGTTATCCTTGTTGTTGGATGCATCTTTGTGGGAAGAGATAGTCGGGGTCTTCAGACGGAATTGTTACACCCATGTGTTCCCCCAGTTGTTCTTATCGTGCGTGGATCCCCGCTTATCAGCTAGTGGAAGACGGTTTCGGACCAAGCGACTCAACAGGAATGATGAAGTGATGGAGAAAAACCCGAGTAGAGGAGTGATTTCCTTTATAGGATCTTCTAATTGTATCTTGGCACTTCTCTAAGATGTTGGCATCAATGTATTTCCCATATGAATGAAGTGTTAGGACCGTGACCGTTAAGCTAGAGGGGGGGGTGAATAGCTTGTTCTCGATTTTTCTACCTACAACATTAGAGTGCGCAAGCGGAAGACTAAATACAAAACAATGCTAACACCTAACCTTTACGTGGTTTGGAGATGACGCTCCTACTCCACGGTTGTCCGTAAGGTGGGCGATCCCTAATCCGTCGGTGGATGACTCCTCGGATGCCCTCCGGCTAGCTCATGTAGCTCCTTGTGGGTGGAGAAATCTCGCCACAAATCAAACTTCACTTCTGAGCTCTTAGACTACTATTTGGCCTTTAACCAAAGCTAAATTCGTCAAGCGTCTCAGCAAAAACTAAGCCCCTTTAAATAATGCTTAAGGTTGAGAAACTCGCCACCAGTCGACTGGTCTATTACCAGTCGACTGGTCTATTACCAGTCGACTGATTTCACTCAAATTCGACCGTTACAGCTTAACGTTCGAATTTCTGGCCACACCAGTCGACTGGTCCAGGAGCAGTCAACTGGTCTAGGAGTAGTCGACTGATCTTTCTGTGAGTTCGAGTTCCCCCGCTGGCAGTCGACTGATCCATTCCCAGTCGACTGCCCAGCTTACATATTCACTCTCCCTCACTCCGAAGACCCTCCTTCACATATGCCTTCAAGTACACTCCCTTGGCTTCCCCTTGAAGTCCTCTTTCACCGGCTATCGTCCCTCGGATGCGCACGCAAGCCCTCAGCTTGCCTCCATGCCACCCTTCACGTGTGCCCCTTGAAGTCCACTTCCCGGCTTGCCCTTGGAGTCCTCTTCCCTCGGCTCTCGTCCCTCGGATGTGTCCTCCATGTGTGACTCACCAAGCCCTGCAATCTCAATCACACATATCAAACCACAAAGGTAAACCTAACTTAAACCCTTTGCCCAAACATCAAAACACATGGTCACTCCAGACCACAGATTGCCCTAACAATCTCCCCCTTTTTGATGTTTGACAATATGTTTAAGTTAGGGAAAATAACTAGCAAATATGCATGGATCCTATCACAAGGCATCCTCACACCTAACCTCCCCAAGAGTTAGGACTTTTACCAACACGAGCATTTTAAAACCTTCCCAAGGCTCCCCCTACATTGGACTTATAAAGGCTTTTTAAGAACCTCTCCAAGGTTCCCCTTATGCCACCAAATGAGCAACAATGCTCCCCTTTACCTAAGATTCCCCTGGACCTAGGATTTCTTGCAAAGGCGTGTTTGGTTTTCCACTTAAACCCAACACTTCTCCCCCTTTGCCACACATCAAAAAGACTCTAACAATTCCCCCCTTATTGGATCTTTTAACCCCTAATGATCATAAACACAGTGTACTAATCCCCCATAAGATTACACACTTATTTTACATCTTTTGACTGCTGAAAAACCATTTCAGCCTGGACCAGTCAATTGCCCCATCTACCAGTCGACTGATACTCTGAAAAACCCAATTTCAGCATTTCTGACCCAAATTCAGAAATGCACCAGAAATTCCACAAATCTCCAAAACTTCTCAAATTTTGTAGAGAGGTTTGTGGTACCCATATCTACTTGGAAAAATACATCCAACCATGTATCTATCATCAATCCCAAGATTGACACAAAACCCAAAACTAGCAAATGGTTCAATTGAACATTGACCTAAAGTCCTAGTTTTGACCTCCTCTTGATATCACTGCCCAAACCAAACCACAATGCATCCCTAGCATTGATTTATATGGTATTTACACATCACAGCCAACTTTCATGCTACATGACCCCAATGTTATATTTCCATACATGATACACTAATCCAATATGCCAAAATCCATGATTGAGACTCAAGTCCGTCTCCAATTCCCTTGGCACACTTTATGACCCATCTAGACTTCCGAGAGAAATCCTCTCGGGATCCATAGACCATGGGTCCCAACTTAACTCCTAGAGCTTCCCCTTAAGCTC
Source organism: Boesenbergia rotunda (assembly GCA_024364735.1). Classification (NCBI taxonomy): domain Eukaryota; kingdom Viridiplantae; phylum Streptophyta; class Magnoliopsida; order Zingiberales; family Zingiberaceae; genus Boesenbergia; species Boesenbergia rotunda. The sequence continues at coordinate 28,515 of JAGFNQ010004279.1, forward strand.
TTAACCCTAGCCACCTAGGTGACTCAACAAACACTAGACCACACCGGTGTACCTCCGGTGACTCTTGATCTACAACCCTAACCTTATTAACCTTGGACCCCTTTTTCTTAGTTAAGACCTTTTTCTTCCCTTTTAATGGCATCCCCTTGCCATTCTTGGATTTTCCCTCCTTGCCATAATTATATGTTACCCTAGCATATTTCTTTTTATTGGTATTGGAGACCTTAGATCGATATCCTAGTCCCGATCTATCATTGTTGGGTTTTATACCATCCATCACCATACCTAACCCCTTAGATCCAATGGTGAATCGATCTAGAGTTTTCTCTAACCTATCAAGCTTTGCCCTTAAAGATTGATTTTCCCTTTCTAGGATCTCAACCCTAGAATCAATATGTCCCCCTTGGACATTCCTAGACCTACCCACCTTCCTAGGCATATGTCTCCCCTTCTTGGGATTTGTGCCTTGATCTTTAGGTCTAAAGGTCTTGGATTTATTATGATGCATGATTTTTCTAGGATTTTGATCTACAATATTACCCCTATTTCTATCATTATACATAAATTCATGATTATTCTTAACAAGCATATGAGAATTTGAAATTGGATTTAATTTTAAACAAGGAATTACCTTTCCTTTTACCTTTGAAGCTCCCCCTTGATTTGAGCTCCTTTTCTTTACCAATTTCTTCAAGTGTGTCAATTTCTTGATTTCTCCTTTCTTTGGGCACTTGGTGTGGTAGTGTCCACGCTCACCACACATGAAGCAAATTATATGCTTCTTGTCCTTCTTTGCCTCATCCCTACCACTCATGTTAGTTTTAAAACTATTTGAATTGAGTTTACGATGTACCCCCTTTTTCTTACCCAATGGGCACTTGTTCTTGTAGTGTCACTTTTTATTGCACCCAAAGTAAATTATGTGCTCCTTTGACTTTACTTTGGTGGAGGTGGAGACTTCTTCTTGCTCCGGTATTGAGGATGGTTCTTCCTCCCCCTCAATCCTTGATGTGGAGACTTCTTCTATTCCTTTCTCAGTTGAGGATGTAGACGATTCTACTTTCTCCTCCTCTTCGGATGTTGAATTTGATTCAACCTTCGATTTGTCCTTTTCCTCCTCTTGGACCAAAGACCCCTTTTCTTTGGGCTCCTTTTCTTCTTGTCCTTGTGTCGGATTCTCATGTAGAGCTATCACTATTCTCCATAGCTCATACGCATTCTTGTATTCTCCTACATTTGACACAATATATGAAAGTAATAAATTTAATACAACTCCAGTTACCTCATTATCCGCCTCCGCTTCTTCCATTTGACTGTTGGTCCAATACTGAGGTCGGAGGCATTTCCCCTTCTTGTCCATTGGAGCTTCAAATGAAACTTCCAATGATCCCAATCCATTTGGAACCATGTCTCCAACCGCTTCCTCCAATAATTGAAATCATCTTGATCGTATGGAGGTGGAATCCTAGTATCTCATCCAAGTGGACCTTCCGATTCCATCTTCCACTAGCACCTTTTGCTCTCTCGACGGTTAGTCCGTAGACGAGCGAACCCCGCTTTGATACTACTTGTTAGGACCGTGACCATCAAGCTAGGGGGGGGTGAATAGCTTGTTCTCGATTTTTCTATCTACAACGTTAGCGTGCGCAAGCGAAAGACTAAATACAAAACAAAACAACGCTAACACCTAACCTTTACATGGTTCAGAGATGACACTCCTACTCCACGACTGTTCGTAAGGTGTACGATGTTGATGCAGTCTGGCCCGATTGTTGTTTTGATGTTGACACCGATTTAAGTTTGGTTGAATGAATTCGGATTAAGTCCTGGTCAGGGACTGGGCACGAAATCCTGGTGAGTGAAGTCGGATCCTGGTGAGTGAAGCCAGGTGACTGAAATCCCGGTGAGTGAAGTCGGGTCCTGGTGAGTGAAGCTAGTTGATTGAAATCCCGGTGAGTGAAGCCGGGTCCTGGTGGGTGAAGCCAGTTGATTGAAATCCCGGTGAGTGAAGCCGGGTCCCGGTGAGTGAAGTCGGGTGACTGAAACCCTGGTGAGTGAAGCCAGGTCCTAGCGAGTGAAGCTAGGTTGATTGAAATCCCGGTGAGTGAAGTCGGGTCCCAGTGAGTGAAGCCGGGTGACCGAAACCCTGGTGAGTGAAGCCAGGTCCTAGTGAGTGAAGCTAGGTTGAATGAAGTCCCGGTGAGTGAAGGTAGGCATGGAGTCTTGGTCCGGGGGACTGAGCATGAGTCAGAGAAGGCTAGGGAGCCCGTTCTCTTGACTTAGAATTGAATTGGGAGTCGCTGGATCGGTCTGGTGACCGATCAGGGATTTGGCACGAATTCCTGTTGTGGATCGGTCTGGTGATCGAACCAAGGATGTCTGATCGGTCTGGTGACCGATCAGGGAGAGAACAGAAAGGTTTCTGTTGAGCTTCTGATCGTTCTGGTGAACGATCAGAGAGAGGTTAGTAGCTTTGGGAAGAGACCTTGATCGATCAGTGTGACCGATCAAAATGTCGGAGGTTTCTCACCCTGACCGATCAGGATGGCTCCTGATCGGTCAGGGATTGACCTGATCAGTCACCAGACCGATCAGGGCACAACCTGATCAGTTTGGTGACCGATCAGGATGCTTGGTTGGAAAAAGCTGAAGGTTCGGTCTTCAGCTGTTGGATCGGTCTGGTGACCGATCCCCAATACTTGATCGGTCAGTGTGACCGATCATAAGAAGTCCGCGACCCCCAGTTTCTCACTGTGGACCGATCAGGCTGGAGCCTGATCGTTCAGGGCTTACCTTGATCGGTCTAGTGACCGATCAGGGTCATCTCATCGGTCTGGTGACCGATCAGTAGTTGTAACTTTATTTTGAAATCGCTGTCAGACGCTCGAATCGCGTCTATTTTCTCTGATCATTCTCTAATACACTGCCGATTTCTTTGTGATACGCTTTGCTAAGCCTCTGATCAGTATGCAGGTTAGACAGGGAGGATTCAAACAATGGAGGAGAGTCAACTGGGAACTTTCCATTGAGCAGGTTTGTATGTATTCTCTTCTCAGGTTTCAACGGCTTCTGAGGCGCGGCTGGCGACTGACGGAGGCTCAGCTGAAGAGGTCTTCAGTGGACTGAGTGCTCAGGGAGGTCAGTCAGGCTGTGCTCAGTGGATGCTAATGAAGCTTGGCGACGAGGAGAGGAAGCTTAAGAAGAAACTGGGAAGCAGAGGAGCGGGAGAACCAACAGAAAAACGAGTGAAGTTTTTGGCTGTGGGGTTGAGCTCTGTGTGTGTAGTTTTTGCTTGAGCATTCCTGTGAGACTTGTGTGAGGATTCCTTCTATTGTCTCGTGAGCTTAACTTGTATCATTTGGAGACTTTGTGTCGATAGGTTTCTCCACCGAGAAGGACACATTTACTATCCGGAGTTCACCGAGGCTTGATCTGCCGACGATCAAGGGATCGCCCACCTTACGGTCACGCCAAGGAGTAGGGGCAAGTTATCCTCGAACCTTGTACATCCTTGTGTTAGCACCTGTGTGGTTTGTTTCATTTCTTCATTTCTGCATTTATACTTATATTGTTTTCTTCCGCTGTTGCTGCTAACCCTAAGTGCAGAAAACCAAAAAGAGGCTAAGTTTTGTGTCTGGCTACATTCACCCCCCCCCTCCTCTATAGTCATCCAAGGTCCAACAAGTGGTATCAGAGCCTGAGGCTCTATCAAACGGCTTAACATCCAAGAGTCAACAAAATGGCGATGGGAGGAGAAGGGTTCAGTACAAACAGACCTCCATTCTTGGATGGAACCGATTTTTCATATTGGAGGTCAAGGATGGAGTTTTATCTCAAGACCAATATAAGTATGTGGTTTGCTGTCAAGGAGGGTTTTCCCCTCCTAAAGATACTGAAGGAAAAGAGCTCAAGTTCTCAAGGTGGTCGGCAGAACAAATCCGGAAAGGTGAAGCCGATGCCAAAGCTGTTGTCACCTTGCAATGTGGGATGACCAAAGAGCAGCTCATTATGGTTGACCCCTTCACCTCTGCCAAAGACCTTTGGAACAATCTTATTGAACTCCATGAAGGCACCCGGGATTCAAGAATAGCAAAGAATGATCTTCTTCTTAGTCAACTCCAGAACTTGACAATGAAAGAAAATGAAACTGTAAGTATGCTCCATTGTCGGTTCAAGGAGATCTACAATGGTCTTCATTCCATCAGTGAGAAGGTAGAGAACCGAGACCTCGTAAGGTATGTTCTCAAAGCCTTTCCAAGGAATACTTTGTGGTCATCCATGGTGGATGCCTACAAGGTTTCCAAAGATCTCTCCTTTGTTAAAATAGAAGATTTATTTTGCGAGATGGAATTACACAAGATCGCTAACAAAAGTCCAAAAGAGAAAGGTGTAGCTTTTGTGGTAGGTGACAAAAGAAAGAAGAAGAAGGAGAAGAAGGAGGATAAGGAGGAGGAGAAGACCCACTGTCACGTGGCTTTCATGGCCTTAGACATGCAATGGTTCTATAGCACTTATCTAACGAGTTTGCTTAAAAAATCTAAGAACAAGGTTAAGTCATTAAGATTAGAAATAGAAGAATTAAAAACCTCTAAGGATGAGGTAATTGATGACTTGCATGTTAAAACTCTTGAGGATGAAAATAAGATCTTGAGGAGTGAAGTTGAAAATCTCAAGAATATTCTTGAGAAATTTTCAATTAGCTCAAAACCCCTAGATATGGTTCTTAACTCCCAAAGGGCAGTTTACAACAAGGCCGGTATAGGTTACCGACCTAAAGAACCGAGCTTTGTATCATTAATGTCAAGAACTCATGTTGGATCATCTAAGGTTCCTAGGGTTTAAAAGAAAATGACTAAGGCATGGATGCCAAGATCTTTCATTGTAGATGCTTTAGATCCCAAAATTTGGGTACCCAAAACATCTGTATTTCGAATTGTATAGGCATTGATTGAGGGGGAGCATCTATCAACATGGGTGGTTGATAGTTGGTGCTCCAAACACATGGCCATTCCTAGTTAGGGATGTGCTTACCATTTCCTCCATTTAATGGATGACCATTCACTACCCATGAAAAATGGATTTTCATCTTGAATTTATATGATTGGGATTAAGGAAATGGGAATCATAAACAATGTAGATACATTGAAAATTTCTCCATATATATTGGAAAATTTTCCTATTCACTTTTATGGGCAATTTGGGGAATAAATTTTGATACAAACTTGTTACAAATTGGATGTATGTTTTGATTGATTATGACTTCATTGGTTAGGCTCTTGTTTTTACAACGGAAAGGTTGTTAAACCCATAAGGACTCTTGATTCTTGTTAAAGGATCCATTCTAGTCGAGGGAATACATCCTGGATCTAACGGAGAGGTTTCTGATATCGAAAGGATGTCTGAAACTGTGATTTCAGAGGGTGTCTGATATCTGATCGGTCCACAGACCGATCAGAGAGCTCACAGAACCATTTGTCCACTCTGTTCGATCCCTGATCGATCTGCAGATCGATCAGGGACCTCCCTAATCGGTCACCGGACCGATCAGGAGTTGGCCTGATCGGTCACAGTGACCGATCAAGCAATTCCGTGATAAACCACGAAAATCTGGTCTTGGATTTGTTCGGACCACTGACCGATCTGGCCACGCTTCTGGTCGGTCCGATCAGATGGTTCTCAAAAATTCGCGCAAACTCTCTGTTCCCTCCCTGATCGATCGGCAGACTGATCAGGGGCTTCCCTGATTGGTCACCTGACCGATCAGGACCCAGCCAGACCGATCAGGAGGTTCCCTGATCGGTCTGGGAACTCATAGATCGAACGGTGATCCGATCGATTGCATTAACTTCGGTTGGTGGATCGGTCCACTGACCTATTAACTTCACCTACACCTTACATTCCCAAACCCTAGCGCCGAAAACCCTCATCTCCTTCCATTGCCTGCGTGAGACCTCTTCTTCACCTGCGAGCCCTTTGAGAATGAGTAATCTTTGAGTTTCCCACTCGTGAGTTCTCTCAACCAGATCTGAGTGTGTTTCTCAGACAACTCAGCTGAGGATCTCATCTTTGCGCAAGCTCCATTGAAGCTCTGCAAGTTCTTCTCTTCCTCAAGCTGTCAAGATCTTCTTCCATCACCTTCATGGCACCAAAGTAAGCATACTCTTGCGGTTTATTTGATGTTTACTCCATAAGTTATGACTTTGGGAACTAATCAGTGATATCTAATGTTGTGCTTGCTTATGTTGTGACCTTGCCCTTGCCGTGGCTTTCCCTCAATCCCATTGATCTTTTGGTTGGGTGGTTATTTTTGTGTTTGTCATGATCTTGCGTGACCGAAACTGATCAAACCATATTCATTTGATCAAACCTCACTTCACTGATCAAACCTTACCTTCATCAATCCAATTTGTTGTCGTGACTCCTTATTCCAACCCTTAGGAAATCTTCTAAAGGCAAAGAACCTGCTGAAGGAACTTCCAGGACCAAAGCTCCCTCATCCTCTTCCAGATCTCAACCATCTTCTAATGCCAGATTTCCCAATGCTCATTTCGAATTGGCCTTTCAAAGTCGCACTTTCAAACTCCTACTCTGTCGAACTGTGGACAGAGCATTTGTTTACGAACACTGTCCGTCAGTGCGACAGATCATTAAGTATTATGAACTGGGATCCATTCTTTTTCTTGAGTGGCCAATCAATTTTGATCTGGTTTCCGAATTTTATAACATCCTTGTCAGTGCCGAAGGTACGGGGTATAGGACCCGAGTCGCCCGAACCAACCTCAATTTTGATTTAGCCGCTTTCACTGCCTTTCTAGCTTGTCGACGATCAAATAATGACTTGCCGCTCTTCCCGTATGTTCAAAATCCTATACCGGCCCCTTTCAATGGAGTTACCTCTGACTCTATCTACGAGTATTTTTTCGGCCATCCCAGGTTGGGGGGGTCTCAGTGAGCCTGCCGGTGATTTTCCCACGTTTTCTGCTCTCAGCCTATCCCCACCTGATTATATTCTTTTCAAAATTATAATCACCTGTCTTGTGCCTATTACCTCGAAGCCCCTAGCAGAGATTCGTTCCTTTCACTGCTTGATGCTCTATGGGATGCATCGACAGCTAGACTTTAACATCGTGACGACCATCTATTTCTCTATTATCTTCTATAGTCAGATCAACCGTCAGACAGTCTACATGCCTTTTGGGCACATCATTACTGACTGACTTCAGTCAGTCGGTATTGATGTGACCAAGGGTAGGACCGTGCCGATGGTCCGGCAGGATTGCAGACTTGGCCGACGCGCGCTCGCCAAGTCTGGCATTGTTGTCGGACTTCAGGGTCTTAGATGGAAGGATGGTCGGGGATTAGGGGAGTTACCTCGAGACGCACATATTCCAGTAGCTGCAGACCAGGCTGGACATCATGGTGCTCCTGCTGCCGCGGAAGACTACTACGAGGCGGATCCTGATCTCCACTGGCAGATTGCTGAGCTGGAGCAGACTGTACAGCATGGACTTCATATTTCGGAGCTCTGGCGGCAGGATGTCAGGTCTGAGATCTCTGGGCTACGTGCTGATCAGCGGGCAACTAATTCGAGGGTTTCTGCGATGCACGCCGAGCAGTAGGCGTGGATTGCAGAGTGGCGTGCTTGGGCAGTTGGTCATCCGTACCAGCCTACATTTCCTGGAGCTGCGCCCTCCAGCAGCACTGCCCCGGGGAGCTTCCTTCGGTCGAGGACACATCATTTGACCCCATGCAGGCTGACGACCCCCCCCCCCCCCCCCGCCGAGGATTGATTGTGTTTGTACTCAGATTTTGATTATGCTCCATGATTTGTGATATGACTGTTATGACTTTGTGTTGTATTTGACTATTCTTTGATGCATTACTATGCATCTAACTATCTCGAGTATTACTTGCTATCTTATGTTGATTGCTAGTTCATGTTTTTTTCTATTCCGTGTTCATATGCTACGTATGATTGTTTCACGCTGCTTTACCTTTATCATATGTTTTCATATGCCTTCAAAATTAATCATATCGTGTTTGTTTTGGGAAAACCCTAAGTTTGAGGGGGAGGAATTTTTAAACCTAACAACCAGTCTACACCCTTTTCGATGTTTGACAAAGGGGGAGAGTTTGGTTAGTTGAGTTTAGGATAATTACGAGTTTAACTACTGTAGGGGGAGGATCCTGATTCTCCTACGATAGTGAAATTTGAGACAATTGATTTTCAAATTCCTAAACTAAAATCGGGTTGTCAAACAACAAAAAGAGGGAGATTGTTGATGCAGTCTGACCCTGATTGTTGTTTTGGTGTTGACACTGATTTTAGTTTAAGTTAATGAGATGGGACTGGTTTAAGTCCTGGTCGGGGACTGGGCACGACTTCCGGTGAGTGAGGCCGGGTGAATGAAACCCTGGTGAGTGAAGCCAGGTCCTAGCTTGGGAAGCTAGGTTGACTGAAACCCTGGTGAGTGAAGTCAGGTCCTAGCTTGGGAAGCCAAGTTGAATGAAACCCTGGGGAGTGAAGCCAGGTCCTAGCTTGGGAAGCTAGGGTGACTGAAACCTTGGTGAGTGAAGCCAGGTCCTAGCTTGGGAAGTTAGGTTGAATGAAACCCTGGTGAGTGAAGCCAGGTCCTAGCTTGGGAAGCTAGGTGGAATGAAGTCCCGGTGAGTGAAGTTGGGCACGGAGACTTGGTCCGGGGGACTGAGCATGAGTCAGAGAAGGCTAAGGAGCCTGTTCTCTTGACTTATGGTGGAATTGGCCTTGGCTGGATCGATCTAGTGACCGATCAGGGAAGTTGGCATGAACTTCCGTTGTGGATCGGTCTGGTGACCGATCCATAGATGTCTGATCGGTCTAGTGACCGATCAGGGAGAGAACAGAAACATTGTTTGGCTTCTGTTCGACTCCTGATCGGTCTGGTGACCATTCAGGGAGAGAACAGAAGGCTTCTGTTCGGCTCCTGATCGGTCTGGTGACCGATCAGGGAGAGATCCTGATCGTTTTGGTGAACGATCAGAGGGATCTCAGAGTCCTTCTGTGAAGAATCGTGATCGGTTAGACTGACCGATCAAACATCGCTAGCTCCTCCTTATGACCGATCAGGCTGGAGCCTGATCGATCAGGGAGTGGCCTGATCGGTCACCAGACCGATCAGGGAACAACCTGATCGGTCAGGTGGCCGATCAGTAGGTTCAGCCTGCTAAGATGGAAAAACCCTCAGCAAAGGGGTGGATCAGTCTGGTGACCGATCCATGACCTGGGATCGATCTGGTGATCGATCACGAAAAGTCGCGATCCTAGTTTTCTCATGGGGACCGATCAGGCTGGAGCCTGATCGGACTGGGCCTATCCCGATCGGTCTGGTGACCGATCAGGGTTCACTCTGATCGGTCCGGTGACCGATCAGAAAATGAACTTTAATTCAAAATGCGCTGATCTCGTTCTGATTTCCACTGATACACTACTGATATCTGCTCTGATCGTCTGATTATTGATTCTCTGTTGATTTGCTGTGCTAAACAACTGCTAAGTGTGCAGGTATCTCAGGATTACACAAGGAGAGTCAAACGGAGGCTTTCGCTACAGCAGGTTTTGCTGTTTGCTCTCGCAGGATACAACGTCTTTTGTCTTCTGGCGAACGACTAGGAAGCTGACCTGAGGCTCGACTGGAGGGAGTCCAGAAGAGGTTAGGGGTAGCTGGGCTGTTGCAGATGAGCAGCTGGTGAGCTGCAGAGGAGCGTCTGTGACCTGGGAAGAGGCTTATGAGCGAGTAACGGAGAAGCTTCAGAAAATAACTTTGAATCACTTCTGCTTGAGCGACAACTTTCATTCATCTGACACCTTGAAGCATACTCTTGAGCATTCCTTGGAGCTACTGCATCTTGAGAGCATTGAGCAAGAAAGAGAAGTTTTGCAAGCAGACACCACGCGAGAAGGAGGAGCTGGGTGAAGGCTCTTGCCAGGATCTTGCTGGGTTATGAGTTGTGCATTGTATACTGTTTCTTTTGCGCACTGTAAGCTTTCCTAGTCTCTGTGCTGTATTTCCATCATTTTCTTGAGACTATCTGTTGTGGAGAGGTTTCTCCACCGAGAAGGAGGTGTTATCTTATCCGGATTTCCCGGGACTTGATCTGCCGGCGATCAAGGAATCGCTCACCTCACGGGCACGCCAAGGAGTAGGGGCAAGTTATCCCCGAACCTTGTAAATCCTCTTTGTTAGCCTCTTGAGTTTGTGCTTAGTTTAGGGTTTTAGGTTCTGCAATTCTGTTTCTCTGTTTTGTATTGTTTCCGCTGCTATTGCTAACCTTCAAGTGCAGAAAACCTAAAAGAGCAAGAAATTAGTGTCTGGCTACATTCACCTCCCCCCCTCTCTAGCCATCCAAGCACCAATAATAACCTCTCTTCTCGGGCCCCGGGGCCCCCTGTCGGTGGCGAGCTCAGGAAGGACAGGCCAAGGATCCCTCGCGGAAGCCCCCTCAGGAAGTAAGACCCCGAAAGTACTTCGGGGAATACTGTACCCAAGACCCCCGAGCTCACCTCGGGAGGCGGAGTCCTCGCAACAGCCGACCTCAGGAGCCCCGAGTGTCTCTACTAGATAAAGAGTGATAACGATGCAGATTGTTTCAAAGGATACCCGTTTTATCACCGAAAGCATGGGGCGCGGCTTAGATATCGGAGATGTGGCACCGATAAAGGGGGCACAATTAGTCTGCCGAGACCAATATAAAATGTAGTTCAACCCCTCCAGTAAAGGGTTACGATCTCCCGTCTTTACATACTGTCTTTCTTTCTCACCACAATTGGGACATCCTACTAACTTGAGCGTCGGAGTGGACTCCGTCGGACTTCTGCCGGCGTGTCCCCCTAACGCTTGTGTGACTTTCGCAGGACCCCCAAGTTCCTCCTCGGCGTAGTAATCTCTACCGGGGCTGCACCTCAGTGATTGGTCATCGCCAACGACTCCTTCCGGAACATGAGCCTAACAAACATATTGCCTAACAAATATAAGGGAATATAAATGTAACATTCAATTATGCAGAATACAGATATGTAAAGCTTACACATTAATTTCAAGTTACTGCATGCTAGCTATAGTAAGAGTTTATAGGAACTTTAGAGGGATATTCTTTGGCCTAAATACCATACCATCCTATTTTCAATTGAACGAAACTCAAGATATCTCATATTTTAGAAGCAACAAAGCACATCTCCATTAACTAAGTTGCTTGTGCTTTATTATATGTACATAAAAGTAATTGTACGATTTACTCAAAATTTAATAGCTACATATATGCTTAGTCTACATAAAGGACAACTCTAAATAAAACCAAAGTAAATCTGTCAGCCTTATTAGTAATATTAATTACTCAAAAAAATCTAAATATCTTATTATAATTTAACATACCTCAAAAAAATATACTCGCCGCCGTCTGTTGGGTCTTGAGTCTTCTATGACTCAAAATCGTGCTGTGTTTGTGTTGGAGGGGTGAAAGTAGTTATGACCGTCAACATATGATCCATCAAAGCTTTATGACTGACATCTCTCCTCCGATCCTCCTCCGCTCTCCTCCGATCGTCCTCCGCTCTCCTCCTATCCTCCCCCGCTCTCCTCTACTCCTCCGCTCTCTCTTCTCCTCCTCACCTCTCCTCTTCTCCTCCTCCGCTGTTATAATACAGAATGTTTAGGGGCCGAAAAAGCAAGATAATCCAAATTCAAGGACTTTGGGGGGTTTTTGGGCGAATAATTAAATTAAAAGGGGCTAAGTGCAAAAGGATGAGTTTTATATGGTCACTAGCTGTCCGTGAGCACAGGTCACTCGAACCTTGCCTTTTTCTTCTCCTCACATTAAATCCCTTGCCTTTCTTCTGCTCTCCCCCTGCGTCGCGTGCCCTAGCCGGTAGATGAAGCCACGCCCGCAGCGTTTTCTCCTCTTCTCCTGTGTCTTCTTCCACTCTCCTCCTCTTCTCAGACGATCGTCAATCGCTTCTTGGTAGAAGCTCAGCGAGGGGTCGGGTAACCGCGAGATCGAGTGCATTCTAGGGCACACCGACCTTCTTCTTCCTTACGGCGAACTGGCTCTTTTTCCCTTGGGGTGAACCTAGGGCTGGTGAGGGCGGTCTTGGGAAGGAGGTCTGTGTTTACTCCGTGGCTGATCAGCTGCATCCAAGCAGAGGATTTCCGCTGATCTTAGCTACTCTCGGATCGGAGCAACTGTTTCCGTCGGCCACAGTCAAGGTAAGAGATATTGGATTGATTTGATCGGTATTATTGTTTCGGATGGAGGTTTGAGGGTCTGTGATATGTGGTTTCGATCCGAGGAATGGGATTTTGATCTTGATTCATCTTCTTATTTGTTTTGATCAGATTGGAGCAGGGTTGATGCGTGTGTTTCAGTGTTGATCACTGATCGATGGTTGTCTATCAGATTCGGGCCAAGGTTGGCATTGGCGTCGACTCAGGTAAGGATTTGGAATCTACCTGGAATGGATGGATTTTAGAATTTGAAACTAGGTGGATTTGTTAGATCAGTGCATGTTTGGTTTGTATTGGTAGTTCTATGATCAGGCGTGTACCTTAGATTGCTGATCTTGAGGTTGAAAATCGTTGGCTTTGTTTTTCCTTTTGAATTAGTTCATGAACTAGCTGCTGTGAGCTCTGAAGAAGTTGATTAGGTTTTAGTGTTGAATTAATGGTTTCCCTTTGATCTGTATTGAATCTGATTTGTAGGGGGGATGATTGTTTGGCTTTGGATTGAGAGTGATGGAGAATTCTCCAATCATGCCGTGAGTTTTCCAAAGGAGGGGTTAGTTGTTCTTCTTGATAAATTAATTAGGATTTGTTCCTAATTAAGTGATAACTAATTTTAGCTAGGTGAGTAAGTTATGATTAGCTAAAGTTAAATTTTGATGCAGAGCTTTGACTTGGTTCACGCTACGTAGATATTATTTCAGACAGGGGATTCTCTTCACTTTTGGATTTCCTACATTGGAGGCGGGTATCTCTGACTCTTCTTTTAGAATTGTCACAGATATACATATATATATATATATATTATATATATATATATATATATATATATATCTGATATGCTTGTGTAGCGATAGAGTAATAGAATGATGGCATGACTATTATATTTGTTTTGTCGATGCTAGTTGTGCCACAACTTAGATGTGATACCTATACCTGTAGGATTTAGGATATGGTGCATGTTCCACGATCCTTGCATATCATGTTAATATAGGTGGACTAGATAGTGGATGCTAGTTAACCGTTGTTATGCATCATACTGCACTGTGCATCACTGTCGAGCAGGGGCCTCTTTTGGGTGAGCTAGGTCGACAGTCATACTGACCTACCCATACGGCCACTCACGGGTTAGTGGCTGACGGAGTATAGGTAGAGTGCTCTGTGCTACTCCGCTCATGCACTCATGGGGTAGTGAATCGGAGCGTGGTAGCAGGCAGATGTCTCTCCTTGAGTAGTCCATATACCAGGAGATGAGAGGGCGAGATCTCTCCCCCATTTATATACATGGGGTAGGGGTAGCACTCAGACAGAGATGTCCTCCACAGATGACCTTAGGCTGATGGATACCTCGCTGGGATAGGCCATGGAGTAGGGGTGTTACACCGGCAGCATTCCGTCTACTCGATCGCTCAGGAGTAGTGATGGCAGAGTATGGACAGCAGTCACAACCCTACGTCGGAGGGTGGCCTCCGCTCAGCTTCCTCCCGTACATAGGTGACGATGTCTGACCGACGGCAGGGGTGACCATGTCATTGCATCTTGTTTATTCGCTTATTTTGTCCTTACTTGTGCTTGATTTCACTTGATGCTTCATATGATTGACATGTACTTACAGGAGACCCGCATGTCTGGTCTTGGCGACTTTGCTATGTTGGTATGGTAGTTCTTATTGTTCTTATGCAGTTGTTCTGATTACTGCCCATACCTGTTTATTTCGGTAGTCTATTACCCTGTTGCTATTTTAGAATATCTTGTATATATATGAAGAGATATTCGCTGAGTTCTATGACTCATCCCGCAGCTCTTTGTTTTTTTTTTCAGGATGATTGACTGGAGCGTGCTCGACAGCCTGTCCCAGTTCGCGTACTCGTCAAGATGTCTTCGGATTTTTCGTCTATTTCTGTTGGTAGTACTTTCTATGTTTTTCTTCCGCTGTCGTGTTGGTGTTGGGTTTTAGTCATACTATACGGCAGTATAGTTGTACTTGTGAGACCCTTATGCCTTGTGTTTTTGTCGTAAGTCGGACCGGTCTGCAGTCAGGTATGGTTTATTTGGTTTTATGCTATGTTCTGTCTTAATTTGAGGCCTGAGGCCCAATTAAACTACGTGGTTGTGATTTTATGTGATGTGTGTATGTGTAATTGTCCGTCGGACAGGGGAGGTGTTGTCCGATTTTCTATTGGATCAGCGGCTCCTGAGGTCTCGGGGCGTGACAATTTGATGTCTCTCCTTTGCGCCTCAGTGGCTATCCACTGATCCATCTTCTGATCCATGTCGTAAAGATTGCACCTCAGAAGAAGAAGCAGACAAAGTCGCACGACCCCTGGGCATCCTTAAACGATCGAATGCACCTTTGGCCTGTGAGCCAAGCCCGTAGAGGGTGGAGTTTTTTGTCTGTCCACCGATAACATCATAATATATCTCATTCAGCTGGTCGGTGGATAAAGTCTGTGACTCCCCCCTCCCCCTCTATCGATGGCTGAGATGTCTCGACCACTCTATTTGTAATTTGATCATGTATGAAAAAGGATTATTAGATTAATATTTAAATTGTATACAATTACTAATGCTAATAAAGATAGAAACGATTAAATAGAATAATGATAATAATTATATGTATCGCCTGTGATCGAGAATCAACAAAGGTCTCATCTTTCGTCTTATGAATCTTCAAAAAGACCTCCATACAAGTAGGCTGGCGAGCAATATCTCGTTCCTATATACACAAATTTATTAAAGCCTAATTATATGAGTTTTGTAATTGTTAAATGCAAAATTTACTTGCAATAAGATAGCTTTGAATTAAACTCACCAAGTCCATAGTATGCTCAACAATAGATTTAGATCTAAATGAATGCCGAGCTATTCTGGTGCTCGGGCCACCTGGCTCTGTATTTCTGTTGGCTCGAGCCTTTTCAGCGTTTTCCTTCCATCATTGTTCTGCTCAGGTGGTCGTCCATACACCCTAGGTCTCGGCATTAACATACGGCGGTCGCGTCGCCTTCTTTCTTAAATAATACATGTCTCGATACAACTTGACACAATAAATATTCCAAGTATTTTTAAATTCTGCCTCCTGTCCGTCCTCCCATGTATATTTTTTCTGTAATGCAAATTATTAAAATTAATTTATAAAATTTTAGAATAGTAAATATATTAAATATACTTACTACAAATTTATTATAGTAAAATGTCTTATTCTCCTCATCTACATGTCTCCATGTCAGACCGGTAGTGCACATTCTTTCTTTAAATTTTTCAGTGATATACGATGATACTCTGTGGCCATCCGGAGTGAATCTGCATAAAAATTATTAAAAGATTCAAAATATATTATAACTAAAATCAGATATGAACATAATTACTATTGATAAAAAATACTTACGATTTTCCAACAATTTTTAGAACCTTGTAGCCACGGAGTGGTGCCTGTTGCTGATCTGGCTGCTGCTCTTGTTGCTGCTGTGCCATAATAATATCTACAAAAAATTACAATAAATCATAATAAAGTGTGAAGATATGATCATATAAATAAAAAATAAAATTAATGCATAACTCACATGATAACCAAGAAACATAATATCCTATCATAATTAATTAATAGAAACAGCTTCTAAATCCTCATCGCTAGACTCTATTAGTTCAATAGCTTCATCACTACTGGACATATCTCCATCATCTATATCCTCGTAAGTGACGTTAATATCTACAAGTAATTGAGATGTAGATTTGAGTTGTGAATCAACTGAATATCTCTCCACATAATCATTCTGAATGCATCATGGTTAACAGCAGTAAGGGTGTTCGGCATTTCTATGGTTGAGTGAGCCTTCATTCGACAAACAGACAACCATTAACTAGATCTTCGTCTCCTCGTAGGGTATTCAAGATATAAAACTTGACCTGCTTGTACTCTGAAGATGAAAGGCTCAAACTTATTGAACCTTTTGTTGGCATTAACCTCAACTAAATTATAATTTGGATATATTCGAGTACCTGTTCTTGGGGTCGGATCATACCATGCACATTTGAACAACACACATCTTTTTAAAGGTAATGCAGGATATTCAACCTTTATGATTTCGTCAAGTATACCATAATAATTAAACTCAATGTTACTATTCTCCATACATCATTTGACGCATATACCAGAATTGAAGGTTAACCTGCTTGATTCTCGATGTCTAACATGGAATTTGAGGTCATTAACATAGTAATCAGAGTAAACCATTATTTTATGGAGAGGACCTGATGCAAGATTCAATATCCTATCATCTTTGACATTTGAAATTCTACGATCTTTCACCTATAAAATTAATTTTAATATAAATTAGGAGATTGAATAATATTTGTTATAACTCAAAAATTATTAAATTTAAATTGCTTTAACTTATATATATTTGGAACCATAATGCAAATTTCGTCTCTAACTTTGCAACTATCTCACTTGCACCAAATGATGGATTTTGCAAATATTGTTGTTGTTCGTATAAGCTGACAAAGAATTTCAGATATAATTAAAACATTTTAAATCCTCATCGTAAAATTTTAAAATGAATTATAGTTTTATTAGAGAAGTAAACGTACTTTATATATGGTTTGACCTCATGACAGTTTAGAAGTATGTATGTTCTGACAGCATGGTATTCCTGTTCAATTAACCATCTAGATGAAGATGCACCAATTGCCTTGCCAGGATACTTGAAAATAGAAAGCATCAATGGGTCTATCGGTCGAGCATCATCAAAATTTCTAGGACATTTACGATGTTTGATTTTTACATGATCAGCAAAATAATAAGAGTAGAAAGAAGATGCTTCTTCAACCAGATAAACATTACTTATTGACCCCTCAACTCTTGCTTTGTTACGAACATTATTTTTTAATTTTCTCAAAAATCGTTCGAATGGATACATCCATCTGTACTGAACATGACCAACTATTTGTGCCACGTATGGTAAATGCACTAGTAGATGTTCCATTGAATCAAAAAAACTAGGAGGAAAAATTCGTTCTAGCTTACATATTATAAGAGGAATGTTTGTTTTCAGGTGAACCATATCATCCACCATAATACACCTTGCTATCAAATCTCTAAAAAATAGACTTAATTCTGTGAGCACTTCCTAGACATTTTGAGAAAGTAAGTCATGAAAAGCTACTGGAATAAGTCTTTGCATAAACACATGACAGTCATGACTTTTCATTCCAAACATTTTTAATCTGTTCATATCGACGCATCTAGCCATATTAGAAGCATGCTCATCTGAAAATTTTATTTCTTTCAACCAACTACATAAAGCTTGCTTTCCATCATTGTCCAATGTATAACAAACCTTTGGAAATCTATTAGATGTTTCATCCTGATACAATTCTAGCCTATTAACTAGCTCTTTTAATTCTTCACGTGATTTTGCAGTGTCTTTAGTTTTTCCAGACACGTTCATCACAATGTTGAAAATATTATCAAAGACATTTTTTTCAACATGCATAACATCTAAATTATGTTGAATGAGCAGATACTTCCAATAAGGCTGTAACGACCCAACCCCTCAGCCCCTTGGGCGGCCCAACTGGCGGCCCACTTGGCGGCCACGGTCCCTTGGGCGGCCAAATCCCATTTGGCGGCCCCTTCGGCGTCCTCTTCGGCGGTCGTTACTCACAAGTACTTTCCACCCCCGGCCAGTGGATTTTTGCCTTCCCCAGGATTCGTACTCTAGACCTCCAGGCTAAGTACTAAAGTTTATGAATCCTGGTACCAATTGAGCTATAGCTCAATTGGTACCAGGATTCATAAACTTTAGTACTTAGCCTGGAGGTCTAGAGTACGAATCCTGGGGAAGGCAAAAATCCACTGGCCGGGGGTGGAAAGTACTTGTGAGTAACGACCGCCGAAGAGGTCGCCGAAGGGGCCGCCAAATGGGATTTGGCCGCCCAAGGGACCGTGGCCGCCAAGTGGGCCGCCAGTTGGGCCGCCCAAGGGGCTGAGGGGTTGGGTCGTTACAATAAAAGGCGCCTTGTTTTATGTAGCGATCTCGGCCTCTATGGTCCCCGCAGGCAACCCTCTAGGCCCGAGACCCTACGGGTCTTCCCACCCCTGGCAGTAGGTTTTTTGCCTTCCTCAGGATTCGAACTCTAGACCTCCAGGCTAAGTACTAGAGTTTATGAATCCTGATACCAATTGAGTTGTAGCTCAATTGGTATCAGGATTCATAAACTTTAGTACTTAGCCTGGAGGTCTAGAGTTCGAATCCTGAGGAAGGCAAAAAATCCACTGGCCAGGGGTGGAAAGTACTTGTGAGTAACGACAGCCCAAGAGGTCGCCAAAGGGGCCGCCAAATGGGATTTGACCGCCCAAGGGGCCGAGGGCCGCCAAGTGGGCCGCTAGTTGGGCCGCCTTTTTATTGTAACGACCCGGCCCCTTGGCCCCTTGGGCGGCCCACTTGGCGGCCCAACTGGCGGCCCACTAGGCGACCCCTTATGTTGTCAACCGACGACTATTGGCCGTGCCGTTACTCACAAGTATTTTCCACCCCTGGCCAGTGGATTTTTGCCTTCCTCAGGATTCGAACTCTAGACCTCCAGGATAAGTACTAGAGTTTATGAATTCTGATACCAATTGAGCTACAGCTCAATTGGTATCAGGATTCATAAACTCTAGTACTTATCCTGGAGGTCTAGAGTTCGAATCCTGAGGAAGGCAAAAATCCACTGGCCAGGGGTGGAAAGTACTTGTGAGTAACGACACGGCCAATAGTCGTCGGTTGACAACATAAGGGGTCGCCTAGTGGGCCGCCAGTTGGGCCGCCCAAGGGACCGCCAGTTGGGCCGCCAAGTGGGCCGCCAGTGGGCCGCCCAAGGGGCCAAGGGGCCGGGTCGTTACAAAGGCAGCTCCCAAAATATACTCCTTTTCTTCCATCCACACTTGCACATCCGAACAATGTACTTATTTATGTCATCAGAACCACATTCTTTAGAAACTGGTAGAAATCCATAACTGTCAATTTGTTCAATGATATCTTCACTTGAAGCAATCACTGGAGGAGATTTTCTCACTACAACATTCTTTAGGAAATTTTTTTTATTTCGCCTAAAAGGGTGATCAACAGGTAAAAATTTATAGTGGTTATCAAACCAAGATACCTTCCCACTGCAAGGTAATGAAAATGCATCGGACTCCATCAGGCAATGTGGGCATGCTAATTTTCCAGATGTGCTCCATCCTGACAACATCGAGTATGCTAGAAAATCACTAATTGTCCATAATAATGCAGCATGTAATGTATAATTAGTTTTACTTGCAACATCATAAGTCAAGGATCCTACATTCCATAAATCATTCAACTCAGCAATCAGAAGTTGGACGAAAATATCTATCTTCTCTTTAGGATTGGTTGAACCAGAAATCAATATAGTAAGGAACATAAATTCATCTTTCATGCACATCCATGACAGTAAATTATACAGTGTTAATATCACTGGTTAAGAAGAATACTGCTGTCCTGACTGACCAAATGGTTGAAATCCATCTGGAGAAAGTCTCAATCTTACATTACGTGGTTCCATATGAAATGAAGGAAACACACTATCAAGATGTTTCCATGCAGGGGAATCACAAGGATGACACATTACACCTTCGTGCGTATGCTCATGATGTAATATCATGTGACTAGCTGTAGCAGTGGATGCATATAAACGTTGAAGTCTAGCAGTTAATGGAAAATAATGCATAACTTTCCAAGCGATCTTTTTCTTCTTCTTCCTTGGTATGCGAATAAGAGGCTTATAACGAGGATAACCACAAACTTTGCATTCACTCAGTTCATTTTCTTCATTCCAAAAGATCATGCAGTTATTTATACAACAATCAATCTTCTCAACCGGCAAACCTAAACCTATGACCAATTTTTTTTGTATTATAAAAGCTATCAGTCATTATGTTATCAGCAGGAAGAAACTCTGACATCAATTGACATATGCCATCGTAATATCTTTCTGAAAAATGATCTTTTGTGTTCAAATTTAATAATCTTGCAGTAGCTGATAGTTGGGAATAACCCGAAGGAATGCCTTCCCACACTTCTCTTTCACTAGCCTTTAACATTTCATATAATTGTTGATATTCATGTATTGATATTTCATCTACTTGAGAATACTGAACATCATTCATCGCATCCTGAACCATTGTTTGCATTTCAATATTAGTTGTTAAATCTGGTGGAACAACATGTCTATCAGAAGTTGAACCAGCAGAAGGTCCAATTGGTTCATACACATAGGGTTCTTCATGACAATACCAATTATAGTAATTTGGCACAAACTCATTTCTACATATATGAACTCTCACAATATCCTCATCACGAAAGGCTCTATTTCTGCATTCTTGTGATGACACGGACATCGTAATTCAGCACCATTCATACATTCTGGATGACTCTTAGCAAAGTTTATAAAATTTTCAAGTTCAAAAATAAAATCATTTCTGATAAATCTATTTTCTAATCGATTGTACATCTAAGTTTTGTTCATATATATTGTTGCTTAATTTAATATAATTTGAAATATTAATATTTTTTATAAATTTAATGAATTAAACAATAAAAGATAATGAAATTCAGGTTTAATTATTGGCTAAAGTAAATTATCAATTTACACACTAAATTAACATCATAATTAAATCTTCTAACATATATTGCAAACATGTAAAATGACTAGAAAATAAAAATATATACCTAAAATAAAGTACAAATCTCGGAGAAAAGAAACAACTGCAGTAACCTACAAAAGTAAAAAATAAATCAAATTAATAACAAATTTAACTTAATTATTCATGTGTGTGAAGACAACGACGGTCAAGGGCTCTACAGACCAATCCACCACCCGACACGGCCACGACAGTGTCGGGCACGGTGACGGCAGCGCCGACATGGCCGAGGCGGCCCCGGCCAGCGGCGGCCACGGCTGAGGCAGCCCCGGCCAAGGTGGCCCTGACTGAGGCAGCCTTGGCGGCCAGAGGCCCCAGCGGCCCTGGTGGCCAAAGGCCCCAACGCCCCTGGTCGAGCCGCCAAGCCAGCCAGCGACCCCGGCAGCCAGAGGCCTCGGCCGAGCCGGCCAGGCAACTGACGGCTCCGGGCGAGCGGCCAAGGCCGCGAGCGCGCGGCCGTGGGCGCTAAGCACTGATGAGCGACGCTGCGTGCCACCTCTCGCCATTGTCGTCGCCGTTGAGTAACTCGTCGTGCCAATAGAAAAGAAAAACGACAAGAAAAGGGATGTACCGATGAGGAGTTCGTGCCGCCGCAGCCGCAGGAGAGAAATCGGGAGAGAAAATCGCGTGGGAGGAGAAGGGTTTAGGCAGTGCCCTAAGTAATCGGGACTTCCCGACGGAATCCCCTTCCGTCGGAAATTTTCGACAGAACCGGGATTCCGTCAGGATGTAGCCCACGTGGCTAACCTCTTTGATTTGCCTGTAACAAGGATTCCCGACGGAAACCTGGTTCCGCCGGGACTCTCCGACGGAAACCCGGCTCCTCGGGGACTCTCTGAAAGAATCTGGATTCGCTCGGGAATTCCCGACGGAACCAGTATTCCGTCGACAGTTTGGGTCAGTTATAAGGCGCCATTTTCAGGCGTGAATCCTAAATGTTTCGACGGAAAATTTTTCGTCTGTAATTACCGACGAAATTATAATTCCGTCGGGGGTTACCAACGGAATTATAATTCCGTCGGTAATTCTAATTTCTACGTGTCCATGAATCCAATTGCCGACAGAAAAACGGGCTGCACATCCAAGTTTACCGACGGAATTTTAAGTCCGTCGGTAGATGCCAACGGAATATCCAGTCCGTCGGTAAAATACCGACGGAATTAAAATTCCGTCGGTAAAAGTAGCATTTCTTGTAGTGAAAAACATTTAAAGCCTTTTTGGGTCTATCAAGGGATTTCAATCAAAATTTATTGATAGACCCATAGAGTTCCGATCAAATCCATTTCAAATACTACTTATTTTTGAAGTATCCCAAAGTCTATATGTGTCAAAAAAAAAATATTAGCTTGAAGTCATTAACAACCGTAATCAAAATATTTTCAAAGTTTATGACTTTAAAATAATTAATACATATATATAATTTATCGTAGGGATATCAGGATTAGACATAGACACTATAATTATCTTCACTGCACTACTCTTAGGGATAAAATAAAAAGGAGGTACATTTTTTTTTTGAACATTTTCAAATCTCAGATTCTTTTTTGGGCAATCTCAAACTTAGGTGCGTCCTTTAAAAATGACAAGATCTTCATTGCTATTAAAAAATTGCGCTTTAAAAAAATATTTCATCCTATTATTATTTCAAAAATATATTATAAAATCTCTTAAATAATTTCGATGAACTGTTCTATATATATATATATATATATATAATTTTAATTAAAATTATTTTAATTGTAATAGTTTTTATCGGAATTACACGATTTTGACCTATGTCGGTTATTAATATTTGAACCATTTTAATTAAAAATTATTTTAATTTTAAAAATGTAGTATGGACAAAATGTATTATTTAATTATTTTAATTAAAAATCCTTATAATCTAGTATGGACAAAATGTATTACATTAGTTAGCATTGCATAATCGAATAATTTTAAAATGATCGATTATTTTTGAATTGATTGTTAAATAAATTCAATATCTTAAATTTATATCTCAAACAAAATATCAGGTAGTATGTCACAATTGGAAATTGTACCATGACCCGGGATTGTATCTGTATTGACAAAAAAAATTGATAGGGAGAGTGAAAATGAGTGAATGAAAGGTAAAGTAAATGACGTGACATTTTGTATGCAACGATTTTTAACGGGTTTATCGTACCTTCTAGGGTATAATTTGATTCGGGACGACGGCCTTCGACCGTCAATAATATCCAAATGATAATTAAACATGTACATATAAAATATCACATCATTCATTTTACTTTCACATTTTCATTTTTACTCACCCTATCATTCTTTACAAAATTTGTGGTAGCTCGTCGCGTCGTCATCCAAAGATTAGCGTTTCATTACGGCGTCGCTTCCGCTGCACGCCTCTGCTTTATCCTTCCGAACTCGAATGAATCCTCGTAAGAAAAGACAAGAATAACGCGGCCAAAATATCTGTTTTTTTCCCCCTTTCCGCCGAGCAAGCGCACTTTTCACACCCGACTCTTCTCTCCTGTGAGCTCTGCCTCTCAGCCGCCGCTTGCGCCGTCTCCTTCCTCTCACGTGCCGTCGCCATCGTCAGTCTGAATCTTTCTCTGTTTCCAGTCATCTTCTCGAAATATTTATTTATTTATTTATTTATATGTGCAAAGACCTGCGTTTCCTCGCGTTCCATTTGCTTTCTCCGCACGCTCCGTCTTGTCTACTCCTCCTCCTTCCTACCCCTTCGTCGCGATATCGAGGTGTGACGAAGATGGAGAAGTATGAGGTTGTGAAGGATCTCGGCTCCGGCAACTTTGGCGTCGCCCGGTTGATGAGGAACAAGGATACCAACGAGTTCGTCGCAATGAAGTACATCCCCAGAGGCCAAAAGGTGTGATTTTTTTTGTTTTGTTTCGTTTCTACTTCGTTTTAGATTGGTCCCCCTTTTATCTTTTATCGATTTCTCGTCGTCATCCTCGAGATTGTTGTTTCTGGGTGGCGCAGATCAATGAGAACGTCGCGAGGGAGATCATCAATCACCGGTCTCTGTGTCACCCCAACATCATTCGGTTCAAAGAGGTGCGGATTGGGCGCAAAGCCAAAATCCCTAATTAAATCTAGAACCCTAGCTAGAAGATGCCTTGTCCTTGAGATCGTTTGTTCGGCATTGCAGGTGCTGCTGACGCCGACGCACCTGGCGATCGTGATGGAGTACGCCGCTGGCGGAGAGCTCTTCGAGCGCATCTGCCTCGCGGGAAGGTTCAGCGAAGACGAGGTGGGTTACCTTTCCCTGTCATTGCCTCCTTCCTATCCTTGTTTTGGCAAAATCTGCTGCTTTCTTCCACAACGTCAGCATCACTCGCTGTCTGATCGACTTGTGGCATCGGCAGGCGAGATTTTTCTTTCAGCACTCATCTGCGGCGTGAGCTACTGCCATGTCATGGTAAAACTATTCATCTTCATCGGAAAAACGTAATCTTTCTGAAAAAAAAAAAGAAATATCGTTCATGACATCGATGCTGGCCTCAGCAAATTTGCCACCGGGATCTCAAACTGGAGAACACCTTGCTCGACGGCAATCCCGCTCCGCGATTGAAGATCTGTGACTTCGGCTACTCCAAGGTCACTCTTTCCATCCATCTCGCTCTCTCTCTTCCACCAATTCAGTCAAAGTCAAAAGTATTCCGTGATAGAATTCCCTTGTTTTCACCTGCCATTTGCTTCGCGACGACAGTCGTCGGTGCTCCACTCCCGCCCCAAGTCGACGGTGGGCACGCCGGCATACATCGCCCCTGAAGTCCTCTCTCGGCGCGAGTACGACGGCAAGGTTAGTTTGGTAACTCATTCGATGCGTTCCATTCTTTCTTCTCTTGCATTGATGTGAACTCAGACGTAGACTAGCGCGGTGCTCTGGATTGGTCGATAAGGTCTGGACCACCAATTCAGTGGTTGGTGCGATCGTATTAATTTCTCTGATTTTGACTTGCATTTATGCATAAATCTAGATGCCATTGTGAATCCATGAGCAATCCCTCCCTATGCTATCAGTTCTTAGTTGACTGCGTGTCATACATAACTTTTACCTCATGCTTTTTCAGACTTTCCTCTCTTTTTTGTGAATTTAACAAAAAAAATGTGTTATTGGTGATCTTTCAAGATTTGTTTCGAGTTCACGTCGCTATCTTCGAAGATTTGTGATATAAATTGGAAGATTATGCACTGTAGACTTCTCTATATGCTCATTGATTACTTGCAATTCAATGGCCCAGATGGCTGATGTATGGTCGTGCGGGGTAACACTCTATGTGATGCTGGTGGGAGCATATCCATTCGAAGACCTTGAAGATCCGAAGAACTTCAAGAAGACGATGGCGGTAATCTCTACGCGTTTCGCAAATGGCTAGATGCTCAAACAACAATGGATAAATTTGATTCTGAGTTACTGTTTTTCTTAATTTGATCGCAGAGGATAGTTTCTGTGCAATACAAAATACCAGAATATGTGCACATTTCGAAAGATTGCAGGCAACTACTGTCCAGGATACTTGTTGCTGATCCATCAAAGGTAATAATATTGATTGATTCTCCAAGTCAATATGCGATTTCTCTAGTCACGAGCGAGTTTGTCTTTGTTCAGAGGATAACGATCAGTGAAATAAGGAAGCTCCCCTGGTTCTTAAAGAACTTGCCAAGGGAGCTAACAGAAGTAGCTCAATCTGTGTACTACAAGAGGGATGCCATCAAACTTTCTTGCTCGCCCCAAAGTGGGGAGGAGATAATGAGCATTGTCGAGGAGGCAAGAAGCATCATCCCGTCGTTGTCGACGGCTTTGTCAGATTTGGGTTTTGTCAAAGAAGATGAGTTGGAGGGTGGTTTACAAATGAAACCTGAGACTCAAGAAGAAGAACATGCTGATGATGATGACGACGACGACGTCTATGAGAAGAGAGTGAAGGAGGTTCATGCTAGTGGAGAATATATGCAATTGGTAAATTAAAGGAACAAAAAGAGAGTGTGCAAAGGAGAAAAAGAAAACTAATGGTATAATTCTCTTATTACTTTTTGCTCAATCTGATCTTGTTTGTTGTTGTATTGTATGCTTGTTGCATAACTAAGTGAGAACGCTTTGTAATTATTAATGTCAATATAAAGCCTTTTGTAACATGCAAGTTTGATTGTTGTAAGGGATTTCTATGGTTTTTTTATAAGAGTAATGATACGCATAGTGAAAGTGAATGCCTCAGTGAAAATTTTGATCGTCAATCGACGGCACGTCCGACGTCCGATCGTCGATCGGACACTACCGGCGGCCTTCGGCCGTCGCCCCGAACCAAACTATACCCTCGGGGGCACGGTGAACCCGTCGGGGATCGCCACAATTGCGATCTCGCATCATTGACCGTCGATTTCGATAGGTTCACCATTGTCAGCGATCCTGACGAGTTCACCGTCCTCCCAAGGTATAGTTTGATTCGGGACGGCAATCAGAGGCCGCCGGTGGTGTCCGATCGACGATCGAACATGTACACATTAACTGCACGTCATTCACTATAATTTTTACTCTTCCAAATTGACTCTTCAAATCATTTCCCTTTTTATAATAGGTAGATGACTTTTCGCCTATTGGATAAATTTAGAGTAATTTATACATATTCAGAAATTGATTTTCAAAATATTTATTTATAGTAAGAATTAGAAGAATTTTTCTGTTTTTTTAATCATTCATATGCATCAAAAACTAATTTGAACCAAGAAAGTAAAGTAATTATTTCGTAAATAGAATTCACTCTCATAATTTTAATAATCTGTCTTTAAAGACACATTTTAATATTTGATTTTTATCAAAACGAATGCTCATATTTCCAAATTACTCCTATCCATCTATTGACGGTTCCTCTACCATGTCTCACCTCCCTTATTGGTGACGCACTATACGTCGAATCCCCCACTAATCAACCCTCTCTTTCGCCTTAACTTGCACTCCGAGCTATATTGTAGTAAAGAATAATTAGTTGTTTTACGTATTTATAATTCGATTTTTAATTATGATAAATTTTATAAATTTTTTTTTCAAATGGGGCGTGTAATCGTTGAATGTTGGACTTCTACATCGTTTGCTATGAACACTTCCTAATTTACCTTGTTAGCCGATAAAAAATTTTCATAAAACTGAATAATGATCTCAAATTTAATATTATCCAACTTAATTAATCATCTTTTTCCTCTTTGTCTTAAATTCACATCTTCCATGCAGTGGCACAATGCCTGCTATAGTAAATGAGTGGTCGTTTCAAGTCAAAACGCTCGCCTCCAACGCCCCCGCCAGCCTGCCCCATGACCAACACGGAGGAGGTAAATCACGATTATCACTGGTGTGGTGAGGTGCCTGGGGTCGAGGGAATTTAATACCAGCAGACCAAGATTTTATCCCCGTACGCAATTGGCGACCATCGATCCTGAGACCTCCAATTCAAGCAGCGGGCGCTTTACCATCCGATCCAGCCCGTGGGGGTGCTTTCGTGTGAGGAGGACTTTGACAGCGACGATACATGAATTATATGTTTGTGAACCAGCTTAGTATTTAGTTTGGCAAGAATTTATTTATATTCATTTAATATATATAATTAACTAAATAAATAAATTTTGCATACATATATTATCAATTTAGTAACGTTCGTAAACAATATCTGTTGGAGATAACTTTGCCAGAGATAATTAGACTAGATTAAAATTATACAATTTAATTTCAACTTATTTGTCGAGAGACCTGAACTGATAATTTCATGCTGCCAAGTAGAGAAGGAGTTGTTTGCAATGGCTGAGTTGGTTGGAAACTTGGGATACTTTGTATACTGAGTGCAGAGTCTAAGTCCGGACTCCCGACTTCCCGATTGCAGAGTTCAAGTGCAGACTCCCGAGTGCAGAGTCTGAGTCCAGACTCTCGACTTCCCGACTGCAGACTCCAGATGCAGACTCCCGAGTTTAGAGTCCGAGTCCAGACTCCCGACTTCCTGTTTGCAGACTCCCGACTGTAGAATCCAAGTGTAAACTCCCAACTCTCAACTCCCAACTGCACATTCTAAGTTGCAGACTCTCGACTGGAGACCCCCGACTGTAGAATCCCGACTGCAGGCTCCCGAGTGTAAGCTCCCAACTGGAGGCTCCCGTGTACATTGTCTAAACAGCAAACTCCTGAGTGTAGGCTCCCGATTGCAGACTCCCGATTGTAGACTCTCGAGTCCGCGAGTATAGTCTCCCAACTCCAAGTGAAAGAAAGTGTTGTTGAGACCTACGTAATACAGTTTCCTTAAAACAGATTCATCCCACCTCCGGCTATATTTCGAGGTTCCATGAGTCGTCTGTTTCCCAGGATACAATGGCAAATCGTGATCTCCACTAAACACAAGTGGTCACGGCGAACTGAGTGATACTCAGATGCTATCATGGGTATTCTGCCGAGCAAAAGATGAATGACAGAGAGGATGAGAAAGACGAGGAATACAGGTGGATGAAGATATATTATTGCTTTTTGTATATCTCTTTTGCTCTGACTCATGGTCTCCTTTTATAGGAGTGCTCATCCCAACATGTAATGAATAACTGAGGTATGTTTATTCAACGTTGGGTTTAATGACAGTTATATGTCATTATCGCCGAGGCGTTACAAAATCATCATTAACTTCAGATTAATGGTTCCATTACACTGTTGGGAATTCAAGTGACAAAACGTTGGTTTATTATTTTGGGCAAATTTTGTCTCGACCGGTCCAACATTCGGCGTGCACAGGTCATGATTGTAAACGAGTTAACTTGGTTTAGTACACAAATCTGAGCCCTAAATTTGTACCCCCTACACACCCACGCATGAGAGAGAGCTTCTCACGATGCATTTGTTCATAACAAATATGCTTGCGAATCAATATAAATCAATCAATATGCCTTGAAAATCTCAAAGTGGGACTAAAGTCTCATTTACAATTGAATCTCTTTACTCTCCATATTTTTTCCATTCACCTGTATCCAACATATTAATGTTCGTATACAATATTCATCAACAATTATCGTAAACAATATTTATGAATCATGTTCATTAATAAAACTCTTATTAACATGTAAAAAAATAAAGAAAATTTCAAAACGAATAAATAAGTTTATTTTATCAAGCTCAATAACTAACCAAAGAAGTTTAAAATATAAAAATTTCAAACAATTGGATAAATTTGACCAAACAAGTTTAAAATATAAAAATTTCAAACAATTGGATAAATTTGAATTGAGAACTCGATAACATCTAAACGAATTAAGCTCAGGTTAAACTTAAATAAGGTTCAAGCTCGTAAAAAAAAAATCAAACTAAGCTTAAATAATTATTTCAATAACTTGATTCATTTTAGATTTAACTCAGATTGACTTGGTTGCCTTATCAGCCAATTGGAGTCGATTTGATTTGGTTTGACGTGTTTGGAGTCTTAACAGAGAAAACAATAGTGAGGTGAGGTTAAAACAAGGGGGGAAATAGCAACAATGGCTATGGCAGAGCAAGGTTGTATATTGGATGACAATGGCGAGCAATGAGAAAAGTTGAGGGCACAATCATTACGCAAAACTCATATTCATCGCACCACCGTGCAAGTTACATATGCAAGTGTAGTTTCTAATCGGATGGGCACATGAAATATTATCATTATAATGTTTAGAGTTTAATCTTAACGAAGTCAAATATTTATTTTCCCGATAAATGATATGCTCAGTGAAAAATCTTAAGGAAACGCTCAATGAATAACGTGACACTTTACATACAGCGATCTTCAACGAGTTCACCGTACCCCCACGATATAGTTTGATTCGAAGACCGTCTATGATGTCCGAGCGATAATTAAATATGTACATATAAAATAGCACGTCATTCATTGAGTATATCATTGAAATTTTTTACTTAATGTATCATAACTCTTATCTTCCCTTACACAATCATTATACATATTAGTTATCTTTATACTTTCGATTATATATAGTCTTCCTACTTTCTCTCTTTTGTAAGGATTTAGATGGATGACCTTTTACCGTAAACGTATGCGTCTGTGGTACTGAGAATTAGAATGGCACTGACAGCAAAGGAGACAAGACATGGGTGACAGATAAGGTGTAAATATTAAAGGTAATTTAAAATGAATAAAAATTAAAATAGCGTTCTTAATTATCATTTTTTTAAAGATACCTCTTGTTGAAGGAAAAAAAAAATCAAAAGGATGAGGATATCCACTACATTTATAATCCTAAAAATACCTTTAAAAGAAATTACAACGGTTAACTGATCAAGAATATTATATATAGAATATTATTTATTAATTTTTATAATTTAATCAAAATTATTTAAACTTATCAAAATTACTCTAAATAATAAGTATTAAGTATTAACTGCTTGCTACGAAATAGTAAGTAGTCAATTAATGGCAATTGACGGCTACAATAGTTTTATGATGATTTTAAGTATTTTGAAATTATTATACATATAGGTATAAATCTCAGATAATTTTTCGATTAAAATATTTTTTTATATTCAACATTATAATTTAATTTTTAAATTTTAATGATAAAATTTGATTAACACAATCACGACCCTTGGATTTTAAAAAAAAATCCGTCTACCCACGGTCCGTATTTTAAATATATATAATATATATAATTTTGATATGCTACGATATGTTTCCGTCCAGGACTGTCCTCGATTGGGCACATGGATTAAATTCATGCCTCTCGATTCAATCTAGGCCTTTAAATTGTTAAACAATATTATTTATTTATTTATTTAGCATGACGTTAATCTAATATGTTTTTATTTTTTGATTTTAAAAGTTAAATTATAGTGTTTAAGTTTAAAAAAAAATTAGATATAAAATATAATATAATTTTTGATATATTGAACTGATTTATTTGAATATTAATATTCACTACAAGAAAAAATGCTTTTAATGACATTGAAAAGTGTCATCATATATTACTTATACTGACATTTTTGATATAGTGACATTAAGGTAAAATGTCCTCTATAGTGATGTCGTTTAAAGTCTTATCACTTATGACAATTCTTAATGTCACTATAAAATAAAAATAGTGACATACTAATAGCATGAATAATTGTTATAGTGACAAAAAATAGTGTCACTATAAGATTTGTAATGACATTTATATATGTTGTTTTATTATAGTAATGATGACAAATTTATATGTCTTTTAAAATTATTTATCAAGACAATTATAAGTGTCTTGAATTTTATTTATAGTCATAATAAAAATTGTCACTAATGATAGTTTATAATGTTAATTTAAAATGTCTCGTTATGTCATTTATAGTGACACATAAATGTTTGTTATATTAGTTTATAAGGACATTTAAAATTATCATTAATAGTTATTTATTATGACATTTTAAAATGTCTTCATATGAGTTTTACAATGATATTTTTATCTACATGATTTGGTGTTTATTATGACATAAAAAATATCATATATTAATAAATATCTCACCCATGTTCAATATTTTCATGATATAAATATTTATACATATAACTAATTAACATAAACACAAATAAAAATTTTAAATTGAAATCAAAGTGCTAATCAATAATTACCCATTTTTTTACAATACAAGACTGTCAAATTGGTCAACTCAAAAAATATATATGCACTAATCACAATCACAAATATACCCAATATATTTAGTTTAAGAACTAGCAATAAATTAAGTCTCTCCTAAAGCAAAACATAACTAAACTTTCAAACTTTGCTGCATCTTCAATCTTCAACCATCACATTTTGAACAAAATCCAATATTATTGTCACCTACAAAAAAAATCATATATTAATTAGTTTGTGTAAATGAAATAAAATTAAAGAAGCATTTAATAAAGAAAAAATATATATATAATCTAGATCTATATTTTTTCACAAGCAAAGTTAACTTTTTGGTATAGTAGAGACGAACTCATAATCTTATTATACTAGACATATATTATATTCAATTTAATGAACCTGCACACATCAGGATAAGGGTGAGGTAATAGAACAACAAGCATTTATTATTCAGGTCAGTTAATTGAACAGAATAAGGGTGAGATAAAGGAATTATAGATCCTCACCAACCCAACCAGGATGCTTCTGCATGATAACAACAAATGCTATCATCTATTCTAAAATGATGAAATCGATCATAGAAGTGTGGTTGGCAACAAATAGAGTTCATCACAGTTTCCCTTCACTAGGAACCAAAGATTCATGGGTTTTAGTTGGCAGAAAGTGAAACCTAGTTTCTCTTCACAATTCACACAAACTCTTAGGTTCCTATATCAGCCAAGATCAGAAAAATGGACTCAGAAGGGAATCTTGTCATGTTTATCTCAATAATGGCACATTCTCAGGGCATGGGAAGGAGCATTGCGCTGCAAGTTGCAATACAAAAGTCTATGTCAGGGACCCAGGCAGCCCAAGCTGTACACCGCAAATGCATGTGGTAGGGATATTGGAAGTGCACGAACTTATTCGCAGCAGAGACCAGATGGCTATGATTACCATGTACGTATCCTTACCAAACATTGGGCTCCATGACTGGTTAATTACGTACAAACATATCGAGCCAGACCTGTTGGATAAAAGATACTATAATCAAGAGACGACACATACAGTAAGCCATGAATAAAACAGCTTTTGATTTCTCTCATTGAAAATGACTTTTTGTCTCTTCCTAAAAATATTGCTGATGAGATGAATTACCATCAAATTATCTTGTAGATTATATTTTCATAAGCATCAATGTCTATAGCTATCAGATTCCAGATGGTTGAAGATATAGTACTATAATCAAGGTCCTCTAGTAAATAAAGGGTAAATTGCGAAGATGCTGCCAACATACATAAGTTTCAAGGAAGAGAACAGTCTCACAATTCATCAACGTTGGGATGGAATATTTTGTTCAGGAAGCCAATTGAAGGAGACTTGTATGGATAAGCATCTGGTAGCTCAACACGAATTTTCCACACGCCACCTTCATAAGGACATGTAAGAATAAAAGTTACAGAACTTGTAAGAACAAAAGTTAAATCAGAACTACTTTGATCGTAGTGATGCTTAAGCAGAGCCTTTACTAACTAAAAGCTACAGAACTTGTCGAAATTGTAACTTCAAGCATAAACCAGTTCCTTTTCCATATGACTAAGCATAAAATAAAGGGAATGCTAATAAGAATGTCTAACTTGAGATAATCTAGAGTCATAATGATCTGGTAATTGATTTGGTAAATTAATAATTCCTTGAAAATGTACTCTTTAGGGCCATGCAAGGATATCAAGGATGTATTGTGAATGATGAATTATGGATTTGAAAGAAATAACTACTAAAAACAAGTATAGTATTAAAAACTACTGAACTCAAGTTTTTAGATCTTATCAACCAACAGGCTCAGAAGAAGTTAAACAAAAAGGTTGCATTAAAATTGATTTTTGAAATGATGGATTAAGAAACTGATGTAGCCAGTTTAAACCTGCATAGGTACATAACCAGAGTACTGACATTACAATTCAACAGAGACATCGAGTAGAGGGAAAAAGCTCGTACTTTCTTTGGGGCCATGAAATTCCACATTCAGCAAGACCATCATTGATGGTCTCGACTGAGTAATCACTCATTATCCTACAAAGAGAGGAAATGGAAAACTAGTCAGGAGATGAAGCATAGGGATGGATCAATCCATTCAAGCTGATATGAGTGCAGGCAATGTTCTAAAACAAAACACAAAAATGTGAGTCTTAAGAAAATTCACATAATATTGAATCTATATAACCGTAGTCTGTATGAATGTTATGAAGGATAATAGACATGGTCTCAGATGCAAAAATTAGTCAATGCAAAGAAATCATAAACATGAGCATGTGATTGAAATATACAAGAAGAATGCAATGAAATACCATTTAGAATGCCCATTTTGGGAAAAATCATGCTCAATAATCATAATTGTACCCAACGGAATTATCACATTATGATGTTAGTTAATCCATATTGTGGATGATAGTCATAGACTTATGGTTATATATACTCAATAACACGCAAATATACAATATAAATTGAGTTTCACATGTAATCACTAAGTAAAAATGTACACAAAGTAAATATATGACAGATCCCACAATAGATGATGTGAGGTGCTCTCAATCATTGAGCGCAAATGATACCCTGAAGAGTCATTTATAACCAGTGTATCAACCTAACACCAACCAACCTATGCACCCATCGCCAACCAACCTGTGCAAGAAAATGTTATAGCAATGCCAGCTTATGGAAGAGATTGCTTTTGCAAAAGAAAAATAATTTTTCAAAATCACAAGCATCTGCTGATTATCAACTCATGATAAGCCACAGGGGTTTGAAGTCATTAGAATTTGTGTGGGATAAAAAAATACAGTTTACTCTGCTGGCTTTTTATCACAGGGGTTTCCATTCATGTATAAATGAAGGAAATTTCAATCAAATATTTGGAAAAGAAGAACTTACAATTTCATTACATCCATATCTCTCCTCTTGCTTGGAGAAGACATCTGGATTCCAACTTAGCTGTGCATTAAAATTGCAGCTTGTTAATTGTTAGCTTCCCCCCAGTGTCATAGCAGTAAAATCTCCAGAGGTATATTGTCATTTTATAATATAAAATATATAATAAAAATAGAGAATAATTAAATTCAACGATAAACTTTCAATAGGAACTTTACAAGCTCATGCGGTCAACCCAATCGAACATAAAATACCTGAAGTGGGATCGTAGAATCTTTCGATGAGCGAAACCACGGTGCTCTTCCCAGAGCCGCTGCTTCCAACTAATGCGATGCACTTCCCTGCAGCAACAGTGAGCGAGAAATCCTGGATGGGTAAGAAAAGTCCACATTCTTCAACTCCATCAGTCCTGTAATGGCGCCCAACTCGATCCCGGAGTCGTTCTTCTGGTCGATGCTTGGCCTTCGCTTAATCGTTTGGTAAACCTTTGCTGCTGCCACCCTTGCTTTCGCAAATGCCACGACGCTCGGAGATGATTGCCCAAGAGCTCTGCAAAACATCAGAATTCAGTATAAAAAATACCTCTTGGTTCGGTTTGATTTAATGGGGTCTTCGTCGTACATTCCTCCGATCATGACGGCGAACATGGTGGAGATGGCTAGTCAGCCATTGGTGTGGTGGCGGCGCACGAGAAACCCTCCTTACCGTAGAAGCAAGGCGTAGTAGCAGAAGACTGTGAAGTAGGTCGCGCCCAAGCCAAGGCCTTTGGAGAATCCGCTCCGGTAGCCAATCTTCTGAGCTACTCCGAGCGCGGCAGAGTAGGCTCGGAGGACTCTCGACTCGCCGACGAAGGATTGCACGGTCCTTACTTGGGCAAGCGCCTGCTCCGCGATGTTGTTGGCCTGGGAGAGGGCGTCCTGGCTCTTGGACGACAGCTTGGCTAGTGCGGCAGTGTGCATCCCGCCGATGACAGCGATGAGCGGAACGACGGCGAGCGTGACGAGCGCGAGCTGCCACGCGGCTGTGAACCCTATCACAAAGCCGGACACGAAGATCGCCATGTAGTGGATGAAGTTCCCAAACTAGAAGCAAATTAGGGCACAATTAGTCCACCGACCAAGCTTGGATGGCGAGCGGGGTCAATACATGGCGGACCTTCTCGCTTATGGCATCCTGCACGATGACCGTGTCGGCGTTGACGGTGAGGCCACTCTCTCGCTGGTGGAGGTGCGCTCGTTGAAGGCACTCGCGTAGGTGGAGGGGCGATCGAGCAGGGAGCGCGAGGGAGAAAGAAAGATTAGCTAGGTTACGCGTGAGGGTGGAGGTGAAAAGGAGGGACAACGCGTTAAGGATCGCGCGTTGCGATTTAGGGTTCGCGCGGGCGGCGAGCGAAATATTGGCGCTGTAATATTTTAGAGGGATCTGAAGGAGAGCAGGTGAGGCGAGGATACGCCCGTTAATTGGAAAAAATTTAGGTTAAATAAATTAAATAATTTTGATTATTTTATAAGGACATTCATAAATTTGTGTCACTATAAGAGATTTATTCAGATATTGTATTTATAAAATTATTCTATTTTAATAAGTGTCATTATAATTAATTTATAATGACATTTATCAATAAGTGTCATAAAGTAAATGTCACAATAGGTCTTTTTTCTTGTAGTGATTGCATAGTAACTACTCCATACTTATTACACTAATACTAGAATAAATATATATTTAGGATGAAAAATATACTAGAGAATTATTTTTAAAAGAAACTCTTTTCACAAACTAAGAGGGCTCTTTTGATTTTTATCTATGCACCCTTTTAAATTTTCTCTAAGAATGTATTCTTTCAAAGGAAATGAAATTTAGGGAGTGTTTGGGAGAACTTTTGCTTCTTGAAAAGTGATTCTTGTAGAAATTATCTTGAAGTCAGTGAGAAGCTAAAGCATGGAGTGTTTAAAAATAGAAGTTAAAAACTGTTACAAGGTAAAGTTTGAGTGTTTGGTGAATAATTGCTTCCAAGCTTAATTTTTAGTTAAATGACAATAGTATCCTTAAACTATATAAATTATTTTTTTTAATTATCTAAATATAATTTTGATACACCATCAATAATGTTTTATATATTTATTATTATATTTTGAATATTATATTAAAATTAATTTTTTAATAATATATATGTTTAAAAATATATAATTAATAAAAATAAAAATATTAAAAAATGACAAATTTATATAAATCTATAAAAATTTATTAAAAAAAATTATGAATATATAAATTATATGAAAATATAAATTTTATTTAAAATTATGGTGGCAATTATGTAAAATGATAAATTATTAAGGGTATAAATGTCTACTTTTAATTCTAGACCATAAGCAAAAAAGCAGAAGCAGAAAAAAATATCAAATTCTTGTTTCCAGCTTTTGGCTACAAGTTATAGAAGTTAAATCAGAATCTGATATTCATAAACACTCAAAAGTACTTCTATGTAGCTAAAATCTAAAAAACAGCTAGCAGAAGCTCTCCCAAATACTCCCTTAATCCCCAACAGCCTTAGGTAAATTTGTCAAATATAAACTTTGATTCTGTTGTTTCAATCCGCCCATTTTCGATGGAAATCCAATTGCTTCCTTCTTATTTCATTCAAGTAAACACAAGAAATTATTTGAAATTTATACATTTCTAGCAAACGTGCTCTAAAATAGATAACGATACTATAATGAATCGCATAGCTATCTTTTTTATAATATCAAAATACGTACCTAAGTTTCATATTTACCCAAATACATATTTATTTTCTATTATACTCCTCCTTTATTAGCCGTCGATTATTGTTACATCATCAGTCCACAACGATGGACATTCGGCTGATGCAATAGTCTGTTAAAACTTTTTCGGATCCCATTTCGTGATAAAATAATTCAAGGCTTGTCGATTTCAAAAACTCACAAATTTATATTTAGCTAGGCTGCAAAATTTATGTCGGAGAGCATAGTTACACCTAGAGAATGTAAAGAGTGCAATGAAGTTAATTTAAAGTGTTTTTAAATGTCAAAGGTCGTCATCAACGAATTTTGATCCCAAAGGTAGGTCATCATCAACGAATTTTGATCCAAACTCACTAATCGTCACACGCTCAAAATCTTGACATAAACTAAAATAGGGATGTTCGACAAACCCTTTGATGGTTTTGATGAATAAGTATGATATTCATAGGCCCTTTAATTAGCTTGTGCCAAATTATCTTAAGGTGGTAAAAAATTTAAAAACTTACAACTCTCAATTTAGATTGTGGAATTCAAATATGAGGATATGGTCATATTCAAGAGGCTCTTAGAAGTTTAATGGTCATGATTTGAAGTGATTATGAGATTCCTGTTGGGGCAATCGGCCCAAGTATGATATAGATAATCATAGGTTTTGATGTGTGTGTCAATATGATTAAGTTAGGGTTTCATATTGTTTTAATATGTGTATGTGAGTGTGCAAGTTTGCAGGATATACATAGACTTGGTTGGACGGCTTTAGGTACGGTGAAGGGTGGCATGGAGACAAGTCGTGGGCTTGTGTGCGCATCTGAGGGACCACGGACAAGGCAGGGACGATGAGTCAAGGGAAGTGGACTTCGAGACGTACGAAGTATGACATGGAGGCAAGCCAAGGGCTTTTGTGCGCATCTAAAGGACGAGGGCCAAAGTCGAAGAGGGCTTGAAGGCAACAAAACGAGGCTGATGGAGAAGGAACGATGAGCCGAGGGATGCGGACTTCGAGGCATGCGTGAAGGATGGCATGGAGGCAAGCCGAGGGCTTGTGTACACATCTGAGGGACGGGAGCCGAAGACGAAGAGGGCGCGAAGGCAACAGATCGAGACTGTTGGATGAAGAGTCGGCTGAGTCGTGAGGGTACAAGTGCTTGTTGATGCAGTCTGGCCCGGTTGTTGTTTTGGTGTTTGACAATGATTTAAGTTTGATTGAGCGAATTCGGGTTAAAGTCCTGGTCGGGGACTGGGCATGAAATCCCGGTGAGTGAAGCCGGGTCCTGGTGAGTGAAGCCAGGTGATTGGAAATCCCGGTGAGTGAAGCCGGGTCCTGGTGAGTGAAGCCAGGTATTGGAAATCCCGGTGAGTGAAGCCGGGTCCTGGTGAATGAAGCCAGGTGTTGGAAAAGTCCTAATTCGGAAGGGTTGGGTGAAAAGTCCTAGCTTGGAGGGCTAGGTGAAAAGTCCTAACTTGGAGGGTTAGGTGCAAATTTCTATCCCGGAGAATTAGGTGAAAAAGTCCTGGCTTGGAGGGTCAGGTGCCTAGCTTGGAGGGCTAGGTTGGATGATGTTCTAACTCGGAAGAGTTGGGAGAAAAGTCCTAGCTTGGAAGGCTAGGTGAAAAGTCCTAGCTTGGAGGGCTAGGTGAAAAGTCCTAACTTGGAGGGTTAGGTACAAATTCCCAACTTGGAGAGTTAGATGGAAAAATCCTTAGCTTGGAGGGCTAAGGTGGATGAATTCCTAGCTTGGAGGGCTAGGGTTGAGTCACTGGATCGGTCTGGTGACCGATCAGGGACATTGGCACGCTGCTCCTTAGTGGATCGGTCTGGTGACCGATCCAGCTATGTCTGATCGGACTGGAGATCGATCAGGGAGCGCACAGTGAGATTGGGAATCTACTATGTGGCTCCTGATCGGACCGGTGACCGATCAGGGAGCAGGCTGCTTCCTTGCTGTCTTGCTCCTGATCGGTCTGGTGACCGATCAGGGAGCAAACGGTGAGTGAGTTCCCTTGCTAATTAAAGTCTTGGATCGGTCCGGGGACCGATCAGGGATCTTGGATTTGATTAAAAAGTAACTGTTCATCTTGCCTGATCGGTCTGGGTGACCGATCAGGATTCACCCTGATCGGTCTGGTGACCGATCAGGCGCAGAACTTTAATTCAAATACGCTGTCAGAAGCTCTGATCGCGTCTGTTTTCACTGCCGATTCTCTGCTACATTGATGATTATGTTTGATATGCATTGCTAAGCTTCTATTGGAGTGTGCAGGCTTTACAGGGATGATTCAAACACTCAAGGAGGGTCCAAGGGATGCTTTCCGTTGAGCAGGTTTGGCAGTTTTCCATCGCAGGTTACAACGGGCACTGCTGGCAACGGCTGGAAGCTGACCTGGGGCTGGGGCTTGACTGAGGAGAGTTCAGTGAGTCCAGAGGAGGTCAGGGGTAGCTGGCTTGTTGCAGGTGAGCAGCTGGGAGCTGAGTGGAGCGTCTGTGACCTGGCGTTTGGGCAGCTGGGATAAGTGTGGGCTGGCGATGAAGAGACGAGAGCTCTCACTACCGCAGCAACACTTGATCCATCCTTAGCAATCACTCTGTCTTGAAGCTTCTGCAAACTTGATCATTCTTTGAAGCTTGAGAGACCTGAGCACTAAGAAGGACTCGTGGCAAGGCGATCAACAAGCAAACAAGGAAGAGCTGAGTGAAGGCTCTTGCCGAGGTTGTGCTGGGTTGTTGTTTGTGCTTGTAAGCGTTTCTCTTCATCTGCTTGTGCTCTGTAAGTCTCCGATTGTCTCTGTGCTTTTCATTCTACATCAACTTGTTGAGACATTTTGTGGAGAGGTTACTCCACCGAGAAGGAGGATTTGATATCCGGATTTTCGGGGCTTGATCTGCCGACGATCAAGGGATCGCCCACCTTAAGGGCACGCCAAGGAGTAGGGGTAAGATATCCCCGAACCTTGTAAAACGATCCTTGTTAGCGATCTTGCTAGTTGTGTTTGTTTCGCTCTCGTTTAGTTTTTCTGCATACTCTGTTTTCCACTCTTTCCGCTGTGCTACTGATATTTGAGTTGCAGAAATCCTGATAAGTTGACAAGGGGCAAGCGATTGTCTATATTCACCCCCCCCTCTATAGCCATCTCGTTCCCAACAAGTGGTATCAGAGCCTGGGGCTCTGTTCACGGCTTAACATCCGAGGGCTTACAGCAAGATGGCTGGAAGAGAAGGATTGAGCACAAACCGACCTCCTTTTTTCGACGGCAGTGATTTTTCATATTGGAAGACAAGAATGGAGTTTTACTTGAAGATGAACATCCACACTTGGTTTGCTATCAAGGAGGGTTTTGCTCCTCCAAAGGATAATGAAGGAAAAGAGTTGGATTTATCAAAATGGTCGGCTGAGCATGTTCGCAAGGGAGAAGCCGATGCGAAAGCGGTGGTGACTTTGCAATGCGGGATGACCAAGGATCAACTAATCAAGGTTAGCCCCTTCACCTCAGCCCAAGACCTTTGGAATAAGCTCATTGAGCTTCATGAGGGCACCCGGGACTCAAGGATAGCCAAGAGAGACCTTCTTCTCAGTCAACTACAGAATTTGACAATGGGAGAAAGTGACACTGTAAGTATGCTTCATAGTAAATTCAAAGAAATCCTCAATGGTCTACACTCCATAAATGAGAAGGTAGAGAACCGAGATCTTATTAGGTATGTTCTCAAAGCTTTTCCTAGGAATGCCTTGTGGTCATCCTTGGTGGATGCCTACAAGGTCTCCAAGGATTTATCTTTTGTCAAGTTAGAAGATCTATTTTGTGAAATGGAACAACATGAGATCTCTAACAAAAGTTCAAAAGAGAAAGGTATTGCTTTAGTGGCAGGGAACAACAAGAAGAAGAAGAAGGGGAAGAAGAAGGAGAAGGAAGTTGCTTCATCTTCATCCTCATCCGAGTCCGAGGAGGAGGGCAGCTGGTCTTCTTCCTCCAAGATGGCCAACTTTGTTAGAAGAATGATGAGGAAGAGCCGGCGCCTCAAGGGTAAAGGTAACCCTAGTGAAGTTAAGATTGATAAATCTAACATTACTTGTTATGAGTGTAGCAAGAAAGGGCATTACAAGGATGAATGTCCAAAGTTAAAGAAGAAGAAGGATAAATCAAAGAAGAAAAGGAAGGCCTTGAGGGCCACATGGGATGATTCGTCCTCTAGTTCATCCGAAGAGGAGGAGGAGTACACTCATCACCGTGCCCTCATGGCCATAGAGGATTCAAATGAAGAGGAGAGTGGAGATGAATCAAGCTCCTCAACCGCGCCTTCATCATTTTCGGATGATGAAGGGGTAATTTCTCCCGAGCTAGATAAGTGCTATAGAATCATTGCATCTCTAGCTAGATTGCTTAAAAAATCCAAGAACAAAATTAAATTGTTGAAATTGGAAGTAGAACATTTAAAATCCTCTAAGGATGAGGATATTAATGACTTGCGTGTTCAAAATCTTGAGAATGAAAATAAGGACTTGAAGGGTGAAATTGAAAATCTCAAGATTGTTCTTGAGAAATTTTCAACAAGCTCAAAAACCCTAGATATGATCTTGAACTCACAAAAAGTGATTTACAACAAGGTTGGCTTGGGTTACCATCCTAAAGAAGCAAGTTTCATGTCATTAATGTCAAGAACCCAATTTAGATCATCAAATGATTCTAGGGTTCAAAAGGTTAGGAAGAAAATGACTAAGGCATGGGTGCCAAAGTCATTAATTGTAGATGGTTTAAGTCCCAAAATTTGGGTACCTAAAACCTCCATATTTAGAATTGTATAGCTTTGATTGAGGGAGAGCATCTATCAACATAGGTTGTTGATAAGTGGTGCTCCGAACCCAAGGCTAAGGTTACACTAGTTTCAAAATAAGTCAACAAGCCTTGGAAATTGTTTTTATATATTGCATGAAGGGTTTAGATTCACACATAATTTGCTCTTGACATGAATTGCTTAAAAGAATTGATTTTATTTACAATTTGTGATTTCATGCAAGTTATGGTTTATGAAATGTCTTATCTCAAGCCCAAGTATGCCATGAGTATCTTGTATGTGTTATAACACATGAATGCATGTTTAAAAACAAGATGAACATATAGTTTGGGCTGATCATTAGAAAAATCTCACAATACATCATTAGACAAGAACATGAACTTAAGGTCTAGGTTCAGTGTTTTCTTGAAATGAATCAAAAGAATTGGCATGTATTCAAGGTCTTCACACTTAGTGTTGCTTATGATGGTAAATGAACTTGAAAAAATTGGGAACTTGATCATGCCTTAATACTGGTATTATATAGGCATGTTTTGAAATTTAATCATATGTTGATCGCTTCCAAACTCATCATATTTTCTAGAATCATGCTTTGAACTTTGTATTTATAAATTTTACTCTCAAGTTATATTGGAGATATTGCATGATTTGAAAATATACATGTTAGTTAAAGGGATGCAAATCATGTTATTTTCTTTGGTTAAGGAACATGAGTATTGTTTAACGGAACTCTGTTAGGAGTTAAATTTGATTGTGTTAGGGTTTAGAGTGTTCAAACGTTGAAACAGAACCGTTTCTGAAACTTCTCAGTTTCAGAAACCTGTCTGTGTCATACCTGATCGGTCCACCGACCGATCAGGACTCACTCTGATCGGTCTGGTGACCGATCAGATCAACTCTGATCAAGGAACTCCCAGATCGTTCCAAGTTGATCCAAAACCTCCTCAAACCAATCAATTTTTATCGAATTGTATCATATTACTGATCATACTGATACACACAAATCTGATACAAACCAAGTCAAATTGAAACATATTTGATCCTCCATTGGTACAATCCTGGTACTAAGGAAGTACAAATTTGTTCAAGTGGTACTTGAAACAAAACCTAAATACTGATTTGATACAAATCTATGTTGGAATGTTCAAATTCATAAGAAAGGGTTTGTTTGAGTCTTGACTCTTGTTCTTAATGTCGTGTTTCGAAAATTTTTCTGAAATGACGAATATTAATAGAGTCATCTCCCCTGTTATGGAATGCAAATTGTCAATGCAGTCTGATCAGGAACGTATCAGAGGTTCAGAAATTTTTCTGAAATCTGATCGCTCCCCAGACTAATCAAATATCCTTCTGTATCACGTAATCAACAGACCTGGTTGGTCACGGAGGACCAATCAGGACTATGTTTCAGATACAGATGTAGTTCTTACTCGTCCAATGAAGCATATACGTATTTGACCATGATATACTTCTGTATATGTCTTCACATGAAATTCCAAGTGTTAATGCAGTCCGATCTTGAACGAATCAGAATTACAGGAATTTTTCTGAAAATTGATCGTTCATAGATAAATCAGAAATTTTTTCTGTATCGATCATCAGTCTGATGGAACTGCGATAATTGTTGTCTATGATGCATATACATTGTTGCCATGATACATTTATGGTATATGCCTCTCATATGCAATTCAAAAATCATCATTTGACTTACCTGTCATATGAAACATATACATGTTTGACCATGATATTATTTTGTATATGTTTTCATGTGCAATTTAAAATTATGCTTTGATTATTTTGGGTTTGGGGAGAGACCCATGTTTGAGGGGGAGGTATGTTCAAATTTAATAACCATACCCTTTTCGATGTTTGACAAAGGGGGAGAAAATGACTGATTAAGTTTATGGTTATTATAGGGGGAGGATCATGATTCCCTTATGAGAATTGAATGGATTTCAATTGACTGATACCCAAACTTAAATCGGGTTGTCAAACAACAAAAAGGGGGAGATTGTTGATACAGTCTGGCCCAGTTGTTGTTTTGGTGTTTGACAATGATTTAAGTTTGATTGAGCGAATTCGGGTTAAAGTCCTGGTCGGGGACTGGGCATGAAATCCCGGTGAGTGAAGCCGGGTCCTGGTGAGTGAAGCCAGGTGATTGAAAATCTCGGTGAGTGAAGCCGGGTCCTGGTGAGTGAAGCCAGGTGATGGAAATCCCGGTGAGTGAAGCCGAGTCCTGGTGAGTGAAGCCAGGTATTGGAAATCCCGGTGAGTGAAGCCGGGTCCTGGTGAGTGAAGCCAGGTGTTGGAAAAGTCCTAGTTCGGAAGGGTTGGGTGAAAAGTCCTAGCTTGGAGGGCTAGGTGAAAAGTCCTAACTTGGAGGGTTAGGTGCAAATTCCCATCCCGGAGAATTAGGTGAAAAAGTCCTGGCTTGGAGGGTCAGGTGCCTAGCTTGGAGGGCTAGGTTGGATGATGTTCTAACTCGGAAGAGTTGGGTAAAAAGTCCTAGCTTGGAGGGCTAGGTGAAAAGTCCTAGCTTGGAGGGCTAGGTGAAAAGTCCTAACTTGGAGGGTTAGGTGCAAATTCCCAACTTGGAGAGTTAGATGGAAAAATCCTTAGCTTGGAGGGCTAAGGTGGATGAATTCCTAGCTTGGAGGGCTAGGGTTGAGTCACTGGATCGGTCTGGTGACCGATCAGGGACATTGGCACGCTGCTCCTTAGTGGATCGGTCTGGTGACCGATCCAGCTATGTCTGATCGGACTGGAGACCGATCAGGGAGCGCATAGTGAGATTGGGAATCTACTGTGTGGCTCCTGATCGGACCGGTGACCGATCAGGGAGCAGGCTGCTTCCTTGCTGTCTTGCTCCTGATCGGTCTGGTGACCGATCAGGGAGCAAACGGTGAGTGAGTTCCCTTGCTGATTAAAGTCTTGGATCGGTC
Source organism: Boesenbergia rotunda (assembly GCA_024364735.1). Classification (NCBI taxonomy): domain Eukaryota; kingdom Viridiplantae; phylum Streptophyta; class Magnoliopsida; order Zingiberales; family Zingiberaceae; genus Boesenbergia; species Boesenbergia rotunda. The sequence continues at coordinate 73,481 of JAGFNQ010004279.1, forward strand.
CGGGGACCGATCAGGGATCTTGGATTTGATTAAAAAGTAACTGTTCATCTTGCCTGATCGGTCTGGGTGACCGATCAGGATCCAATCTGATCGGTCTGGTGACCGATCAGGATTCACCCTGATCGGTCTGGTGACCGATCAGGCGCAGAACTTTAATTCAAATACGCTGTCAGAAGCTCTGATCGCGTCTGTTTTCACTGCCGATTCTCTGCTACATTGCTGATTATGTTTGATATGCATTGCTAAGCTTCTATTGGAGTGTGTAGGCTTTACAGGGATGATTCAAACACTCAAAGAGGGTCAAAGGGATGCTTTCCGTTGAGCAGGTTTGGCAGTTTTCCATCGCAGGTTACAACGGGCGCTGCTAGCAACGGCTGGAAGCTGACCTGGAGCTGGGGCTCGACTGAGGAGAGTTCAGTGAGTCTAGAGGAGGTCAGGGGTAGCTGGCTTGTTGCAGGTGAGCAGCTGGGAGCTGAGTGGAGCGTCTGTGACCTGGCGTTTGGGCAGCTGGGATAAGTGTGGGCTGGCGATGAAGAGACGAGAGCTCTCACTACCGCAGCAACACTTGATCCATCCTTAGCAATCACTCTGTCTTGAAGCTTCTGCAAACTTGATCATTCTTTGAAGCTTGAGAGACCTGAGCACTAAGAAGGACTCGTGGCAAGGCGATCAACAAGCAAACAAGGAAGAGCTGAGTGAAGGCTCTTGCCGAGGTTGTGCTGGGTTGTTGTTTGTGCTTGTAAGCGTTTCTCTTCATCTGCTTGTGCTCTGTAAGTCTCCGATTGTCTCTGTGCTTTTCATTCTACATCAACTTGTTGAGACATTTTGTGGAGAGGTTACTCCACCGAGAAGGAGGATTTGATATCCGGATTTCCGGGGCTTGATCTGCCGACGATCAAGCGATCGCCCACCTTAAGGGCACGCCAAGGAGTAGGGGTAAGATATCCCCGAACCTTGTAAAACGATCCTTGTTAGCGATCTTGCTAGTTGTGTTTGTTTCGCTCTCGTTTAGTTTTTCTGCATACTCTGTTTTCCACTCTTTCCGCTGTGCTACTGATATTTGAGTTGCAGAAATCCTGATAAGTTGACAAGGGGCAAGCGATTGTCTATATTCACCCCCCCCCCTCTATAGCCATCTCGTTCCCTACAGTGCTGAGTGAAATGTACTCAGGAAATCCTAGGGTTCGAGTGCTGAGAGAAATGTATTCATGGAAGGGAAACCTTAGGTTTGGGAGTGGATCAGTCGACTGGTGTTTGGGCAGTCGACTGGTAAAAACCACATAAAGATCAGTCGACTGGTACTGGACTAGTTGACTGATGGCACTTGGAAAATCGAACGTTAGGCTATAACGGTCGAGTCTAAGTGGGACCAGTCGACTGGTAGTGGTCTTCTCAGCCTCGAGCTCTATTTAAGGGAGCTCTTTAAGGCTGTTTCTTCTTGGCGAAACTTGCTTGGTTAAAGCTTATTAGTAACCTATATTGCTCAGGGATTGTCCAAGGTTTGTGGCGAAGTTTCTCCACCCACAATGAGCGACAAGAGCTAGCCGGAGGTGCTCCGGGAAATCATCCACCGAAGGATAGGGATCGTCCACCTTACGTACTGCCGTGGAGTAGGAGTTTCATCTTCGAACCATGAAAATCGGTGTGTTCTATTAGTTGTTAGTTTTATTTTCATTTTCATTGTGTTTCCGCTTGCGCACTAACAACTTGTAGGAAGAAAATCCGAAGGAAAGCTATTCACCCCCCCCCTCTGGCTTCACGGTAAGATCCTAACAATTCCTAATTTCATCAATGAGTTTTTATCAAAACTCACTCATGGTCATATAATGTCTAGAATTTTAAAATCTCGATATAGTATGAACTAGAAAAGTCATAGAAACCCTTTGGAAATGTTAATGAGTAAGTGTGATAGGCTTGAGTCCTTTAATGTGCTTGTATCAAATTGTCTCAAGGTTGTGAAGATTTCAAAAACTTATAACTCTTAATCTAAACTGTGAAATTTAGGTATGAGAGAATGATTAGACTTAGGAGACTTCTGGGAATATAATAGTACTAACTTTTGAAGTGATTCTAAAGTTCCTAAGGTCATTAATGAGTTTTGGCATTAATGACCCTAAATGTTTAAAAATTTAAAATGATATGAACTAGAAGAGTCCTAATTAAGAATCCTTTGGCAATGGTCTAGACCTTTTAATGAGCTTATATCAAATTGTCTCAAAGTTGTGAAGATTTTTAAAACTCATAGCTCTCAATTTAAGCTATGAAATTTAGATTTGAGGGTACGATTACATTCAAGAGACTCACATGAATGTAATAGTCCTGATTTGAAATGATTTTGAGGTTCCTAAGACCGTCTGCGAGTTTTGACCAAAATTCGTTAATGACCTTACAGTGTTGAGAATTTCAAAATCTTGATATGGATCGAACCACGATAATCCTAGGAAGACTTTGGTGGTGTTGAGGAATAATTATGATATGGCTAGGCTTTTTAATGTGCTTGTGTTAAATTGTCTCAAAGTTATGTCAATTTCAAAAACTCATAACTCTCAATTTAGGTTATAGAATTCAGGTCTAAGGGTATAGTTACATTCAAGAGGATATTAGGAGTGTGATAGTCTTAGTTTTAAGCGATTCTATAGTTCCTAAGGCCATTAACAAGCTTTGGTCAAAACTCGTTAATGACCTTACAATGTCTACAATTTTAAAATCTCGACATGCTCTGAATCAGAGCAGTCCTAGAAACTCTTTAGTGGTGTTCCTGAATAAGTATGACCTACCTAGGCCCTTTAATGAGCTTACGTCAACTTGTCTCAAAATTGTGAAGATTTTAATGATTTATGTCTCTCAACCTAGGTTGTAAAATCCACGCATGAGAGCATAGTTATACTTAAGGAGGCTTCTATGAGTAATGGTTCTGATATGAAGTAATTTTGTGATTTCTAAGAATATTAATAAGTTTTCACTAAAATTTGTTGATAACCATCTAGTGTTTAAAATTTCATAATATTGACATGATCTGGACTAGGGGAGTTCTATGAACTCTTTAATGGTGTGATAAGTAGTATGACAAGCTTAGATTTTTTTTAATAGGTTTGTGTTAAATTGTTTAAAGGTTGTGAATATTTCAAAAATTCATAGCTCTTAATTTAGGTTGTGGAATCTAATATGAGTGCATGATTACACTTAGAAAATTTCCAAGAGTTAATGATCTTGATTTTTAGTGATTCTGAGATTCATAAAACTATCAAAGAGTTTTGGTCAAAATTTACTAGTAGTCGTATAGTGTCTAAAATTTTAAAATCTTGGTATGATCTGAATGGGAGTCCTAGGAACTCATTGATGGTATTGATGAGCAAGTAGGACTGACTTAGATCCTCTAATAAGTTTGTGTTAAATTATATTAAGGTGGTAAAAATTTTAAAAAATCTTAACTAATAATCTAGGTAAGAAATTCAAGTTCGAGGGCATCCTTATAAGTTCATTCAATTTAGAGTATAATTATACCCTCCAATATATATTTCATAATCTAAATAAACAACTATTAGTTTTTTAAATTGACACAATTTTAAATTATTTTATCATAAGGTCGACACTGTTAAATAATGGAAACATAAAAAAAGTTTAACAGTTGACAGTAGTTGATTGTCCCTAAGGATTGAAGATGCAACATTGGTTAATTGTTAATTAAAAAAAGGAATATAATAAAAAATAAGTACATATTTTAATAAATATTAAATTTAAATAGGAAAATGGTATGTTCAATGAAAAATCTCAAAAAAAAAAACTTAATGAATAACGTGATATTTTACATACAGCGATTTTCGACGGATTCATCGTGCCTCCCAAGATATAATTTGATTCAGGATGATAACTGGAAGTCACCGATAGTACTCGAGCGATAATCGAATATGTACATATAAAATATGATATCATTCACTAAGTTTTTTATTAAATTTTTTCATTCCAGAACACATTTAGATACACGTTTCACTAACGGCTCGGTAAATTGTCAAATAGATAAACTCAAGGGTTTTTTCCCCTTTTAATAATATTGGGGGAAAATTAATAATTAAAGATATTTTTAAAAAATTTCTTTTATGATTTAAAAAAATGAATGTTTAAAAAAATGTCCCTTTCATAATTTAACAAAAAGAGGCTTTTCGACTGACTTTCTTGACCCAATAAAAAGACAGGCGACAGCACGCCAATATCATGATAGCAATTAATCATACGGGAGCATTATTTATTTTTCTCCTTAATTTTATTATCATCAAAAGGAGTCTTATTTTTTAACCTAAACTACGTTCCATGTAAAAATATTTTATTCTAATTTTATTATAACAATTTTGATAAAAAATTATTTATAAATACCTAAATATTTTTAAAATTAAAATTTATCCAATTTAATCAAGAGATCTAACGTGATCCAAATTGATTAAACGTATTTGTATAAGTCTTAGTTATGATCCAATTTTGGTAAGCGGGTTTAGAAGATAGTTATGATGTTTGATATATAAAAATCGGAATCAAAATATGAATATGATATCCTTAATTTTATAATTCAATCCCCACTAAATTATCATTAAATTCATAAATCTTTCAATTAAAATTTATTATTATTTTCATTATCAAATATATATCAAGCGCCCTGACTCTTACGAAAAACAAATTACCGGAGGAATACCTAATCTTGCAGTATAAGAGGAAGTCATGCCCAAATTAATGCTATTTGGTTCATTAATTTATATATATATATTTTATTTTAACTTATATTTATCAGCGGAGGACAAATGCAGTGGGCTACCGGTTACGCATGCAGTCTTAATTACATCTCGGACTTTCATAATTTTGGAACTCTTACAGGACTAGAAGTTCAAAATTACTCAGGATACAGATCCACATGGACTAATGACATTATTTTTGTATGCAAATTAAGGGCAAAAGTGGACTATTTCAAATAGATTGAAGTCTCACAGAGTCGTTTGATGAAGTGGTGCAAACTTTCTCGGATCATTTCCAGAGTCAGCTGCTTGACACGGTTGGAGAATGATCGATCCCTTTCCCGTACGGTTGTATGGTTTTCGGTAGGAATCACAATTTCTTCTAATCCAAATAAAAAAGGATATGAAATGATTATTAATATCTGATATTCAATTCGAATATTCGATTAAATAATATATATATATATTAAAAAAATTATAAATTCATTAATTATTTTCGTTGATGTTAAAAATATATTATTGATATTTAATCTATTTTTTAATTATATATATATATATATATATATATATTAATATAATATTAGTTGTAATATGTTTTCAACAATTAAATAGATCAAATAAGAAAAATTTATTAATATAGAAGATATCTAATCCGAGAATAGATATTTGATATTCAATAGGTATGAATATGAAGGATATTGAATCCTATTCAAATCTCAGCCATTGTCATCCCTGATTTTCGGCCAGCACATTACTGAGGACCACCATGATCCATTAGTACAGTTTGCTATGACGGATGAAATTAAAGCGGCATTATTTGACATCGAGAATAGAGGGCCTAGGTTCAAATGGATACGGAGCTAAATTATACTACAAACTTTCGATAAATATAGTGGGCTCGGATTTTATCAAGGTAATCATGAAGTTTTTCACCCATGGAAGACTACTGAGGCGATAGAGTAATATTTTGATTGCACTTGTGCCTAAATCAGCACACACTACAAAAATTTTACGGTTTAACGTCGGACGAATTTCGTCAGCAATCCGTCACTATTACAGTGTAGCGACTGACGGGTGACGAAAAAGCTCCTATCGCGTACGAGTCCGTCGCAATCATTATTAGCGACAGATATTTAATATCAGTCCCTATTTTAGTGACAGATAATAAATGTACTGTCACTAATGTACAGTGACGGGATGTAAATATCCGTCGCTAGCAACCGGAGAATATACTATTTACCGGCAACAAATTAGTGACCGATATTGACCCTTCCATCGCTATTAGCGATGGAACATTGACTAGCTCGTCGCTAGTTTGCCGAAAGAAAGGATTTATCAATCAATTGTTAGCGAATGTTAATATTCATCGCTAACAAAGACGGAAAAGTTAATAATCCGTTGGTAATAGCAACCGAATAGACAAGTATCCTTTGCTAATAGCGATGTTATTTTACGTCAAATGAAATAAAATTCCTCTCGCTTGTATCGTAACATGGCGACGACCAATTGTTTTGGTCTCTATGAGCAGTGGCGGATTCAAGGGGGTGCGAGCGTGTGCTCAAGCACCCCCTTGTTTTCAATTAATTAATATATAGTTTTTATATTAAAAAGATAAAGGCATATCATGACTTTTTAAACTTGTTAGAGTTTTTTGTAAAATTGACATTAAAACCTAGCGAACTCTTTTTTTCTTTCGATCATGAATCTGATTCTTTTATCTTCACAACTCACAAGACAATTCCTCCTCCTCTTTATTTTCTCTTCAAACCAAAATCTTTAACCCTCTTGTCATTTACAAATCGCAAGAGGCAAAACCTCCTTATCATCTCTTAAAATCAAAAGTTTTGTTCCGTTGACGCCGACACGACAACGCGGCAACGACGGTGACGACAGCCGAGGAGGAAGAAAGAGAGCAGATTCGGATTGTGTTGTTGGCTACGCTCGTGAATAAGGTTTGATTTGCCACGGTGACGACGGTCGACGACAGCCGAGGAGGAAGAAGGAGAGCATATTCAGATTGTGTTGGTTGCTACGCCGGTGGATAAGGTTTGATTTATTTATTTATTTGTTTGGTTGCTCATATCCGTGAAGGACTTCATCTAAAGATTTCATTTTCTTAGTCGGCGGGATTAATATAGCATGAAATCATGTTCCTTATTTCATTTGATTCCTTATTTTATAATTTATACTTGGTAGTACTACAATTGTTACGTTGATTGCTTACATTAATAATTTTGATGAATTGACATAGGTTATGGAGAAATTTTTAAAACGAAGTGTTGAGTCTTCTAAGAGTTCTAATGAAGAAAATAGTAAGAAAAAGCATTCTCGCATTGTATTCAATCCGGATGATGTTGTTAGTGACCCAGGGCTACGGAAACCAATTGATGAATTTGCTATTTCTATTAGAGATCAGATTCGAAGAGAATATTTGATTAGAGGACCTTGTCAACCATTTGGTCATAGCTATCCCCAAAGACAATTTGGTAAAGAGCGTAGAAGTTTTCAAGTTACTTGGTTTAAAAAATTTTCATGGTTAGAGTATAGCATATCAAAAGATGCAGCTTTTTGTTTTTGGTGCTATCTCTTTAAAAATTCTCACAGAGGATGTCGAGTTGGAGATGATGCATTTACAAATTCAGGAATGAATAATTGGAGAAAAGCAATGGAAGTATTTAATACGCATGTTGGTGGTGTAGCTAGTGCTCACAATGATGCAAGAACACAGTTTGAGGCTTTTCAAAATCAACGACAAAGTGTGTCACATTTGCTACAAGCACAGGGGCATGGAATGGAGGTTGCATATCACACTCGATTAACGGCAACTTTGGATGTTACACGCTTTCTTTTGAAACAAGGTTTGTCTTTCCGTGGACATGATGAATCATCGAGTTCCTCAAATAAAGGTAACTTTTTTGAATTGATTGAGTGGTATATCCAAAGAAATGGCGAGGTTGCCAAGACAATGAACCAGAATGCCCCTGGAAACAATCAAATGAAGTCTCCAACAATTCAAAAGGATTTAACACGGGCTTGCGCAGCTGAAGTCACAAATGTCATTCTTAATGATATAAAAGACAACATATTTTCTCTTATGGTTGATGAGTGTCGAGACATTTCAGTCAAAGAGCAAATGGGTGTTGTTTTAAGATACGTGAACAAACATGGATGTGTCATTGAAAGATTTCTTGCTATTGTGCATGTGTTTGATACTTCTGCTATTTCTTTGAAGAAGGCTATTGATGAATTATTTGCAAAACATAAGTTGTCATTATCAAGATTGAGAGGTCAAGGATACGACGGGGCTTCAAATATGCGAGGTGAGTATAATGGATTGAAGGCTCTTATATTGAAGGAAAATTCAGCTGCAAGGTATGTCCATTGTTTTGCTCACCAACTTCAATTAGTTGTTGTTGCAGTTGCTAAAAGCAATCGAATTATAAGTGATTTCTTCCAATATGTTACTATGATTGTGAATATTACGGGCGCTTCATGTAAAAGAAAAGACAAGTTTAGACAACTTGAACATGATAGACTTGTAGAATGTTTGGAGAAAGGAGATATTGTTAGTGGAAAAGGGAAAAATCAGGAAATCAGTTTAAAACGACCAGGGGATACTCGTTGGGGTTCACATTACATGACTATTGTCCGTTTGATGTCTACATGGACTTCTGTTTTACAAGTGCTTGAAAATGTGTATGATGATGGTACTAATGATGATAATAGTGGTATCACCGCCAGTTTGATTGATAAGATGGAGAGTTATGAATTTGTATTTGTGATGCATTTGATGAAGTCTTTATTGGCAATCACAAATGAACTGTCTCTTGCCTTACAACAAAAGGATCAAAACATTGTACTGGCTGTCAGTTTGATCAAGACGATGAAAGTTCGATTACAAAAATTAAGAGAAGAAGGCTGGGAGAATTTTTTGGATATCATCAACAAATTTTGTAGTAATCATATGATCCCAATACCGAATATGGAAGAAAATATGAGAACTCGTGGTCGTAGCAGACGTAATGGGCAAATGATTACTAATTTTCATCACTATCGTGTTGAAATTTTTTGTGAGGTAATATTTCTAAATATTTTACTGAATTTTAATTTTCTAATAGTGTTTTTTTATTCACTGTTTATTTTTACAATATTAGGTTCTTGATATGATGGTTCAAGAGATGAATAATCGTTTTTCAGAATCAAGTACGGAGTTACTTACTTGCATTGCCTGCTTAGATCCGAATGACTCTTTTTCTCAATTTGATATTAGTAAGCTACTCCGCCTTGCTGAACTTTATCCGGAGGACTTTTCATTGACTGATCGTATAATACTTGAGGATCAACTTGAGTCTTACATTCAAAATGTACGAGGTGAATTTTCTATGATTGAAGATTTGGGAAGTCTTGCTATAAAGATGGTTGAAACTGGCAAGAATATGATTTTTTCATTGGTATATCGTTTGATCGAGTTAGCATTGGTTTTACCAGTTGCAACTGCTTCTGTTGAAAGGGTTTTTTCTGCGATGAAAATTATCAAGACTGATTTGCGTAATAGGATGGGAGATGAGTGGATGAATGACAGTTTGGTAGTATATATCGAGAAGGATATTTTTGGCACAATTGAAAATGAACAAATTTTACAACATTTTCAACAGATGAACACTCGTAGGATACAGTTGCCTCCTCTTGTTTGTATATCCAAACCCGATACGGGTAGTTCAAGTGTCAAAAAATAGTTATTTTATTGGTATGCACATACTTTTATATCTGTATCATTATCATTATCAATTCAGTACTTTTATCGTTTGATATCTTTATTTGATAGCATGTAATTTTTTTTTAGTTCTTTCATTGAGCACCCTTTAAAAGTTTTGTCTGGATCCGCCACTGTCTATGAGTGACGAAAATATCAATATTCCTTCACTATGAGACACGGATAAGTAAATTTTCGTCACTATTAACGATGAAAAAAAAAGGTCTGTCGTTATGTTGGGATATAATTTTTCCAAAATCTACTATTTTTTTTCTATTTCCCATATTTACAATCATATCAATACATATAATCAACATACAATATATAAAAAACAATACACACACAAACAACAAATATTCCACACACATCATAACAATAATTATATAAACTAAAATGCAGAAAGTTATGTCCAAATACAATATGTATATCTAAATAGAGGAACTAAAATCTATAATAATTATCAATACAAAAAGAAGGAGTCTAATATAAGTCAAAAAGTTGATCAAAATCAACTTTAAGCCTGCATAAAAGATTATTTGATTAGTTGTAAATAAAACTAGTAGTTAAATATAACTACAAGCATTTATAAAGAAGACATAACTATTTATCGTAAATTATAAACCAAATCTAGAGAACATTTAGCTATACATAAAATATGTAAAAATACATATCTTTGAACCAAGAGAATGCCTAGATATGGCTCGTAAAAAATTCAAAATCTATAATTGAAAATGAAAAAATATAATACATTTAGTGATGCATATAATAAAAACAATATAGTAATATTTTGATTTACTAAATGCAAAGAAAAAGTACAAGATAAGAAAAAAGATAACATACCTCTAAAAGATCCACTCAGCATGGAAATCCTTAGGTTCATGGTTCTTTTGAGACTCCAAATGATGGGGGGATGGGGGCATCCGTGAAAGTGGAGATAACGTTACCGCAAAAGCTTACATCTGACGTAGTATATCTTCAGTATGAGTCGGGCGCTCTGCATCTCCTGTACATCTGTGTCCCACTCGACCATCGTCGTCTCCAATACCATGAGTCAAGTTCGTAAAATATTATTTTCCTCTCGCAATTGACATATCTCACTAGATGAGGAGGAGGAACTTGGACACCCGACCTCTAATTCCTGGAGCTCTCATTCGGTCATAAACAACTTTGGCCTGAGAGCCAAGGCCTTATAGGGCAGTCTTCCTCCTTCCATTAACGACATTATAATAAATGTCATTTACATGGTCAATGGAAAGAAACTGTGAAACCTCCTCTGCAGTAAGCTGAGACCCCTACGCAATTCTAGTGGTCATTTCTTCCCGTGAAAAAATTAAATTAATCTCCATAAAAAATCTAGAAATATATATATAATAAAGTTAATATCCTTACATTAATTGCCGAGGAGCATCGATCGATATATGACCCATCTTTCTTTTTATGGGTCTTGTTGAATACCTCTCAACTAGTAGGAGGTCTTTGCAATTCAGCAGTCTATGTACAGAAAATACAGCACTTAAAAATATCCAAAACACTTATATGAAATTTTATAACTTAATTTAAAACTTATTAAGTCAGAGGCATGCTTGATAATAGAACGAGATCCAGCAGTATACTGAAATTCATCTGCAGAAAGTCCAAGTCTAACATTACGTAGTTCCATTACAAAGGAGGAAAATGTTGTATTTAGATGTTTCCATATTGGGGAATCAAAAGGATGACACATTATATCTCCTTTGTGTACATGGTTTTGATGCTGAATCATGTGGGTTGTTGTTGCGGCAGATGCATACAAGCGATGGAGCCTAGCAATTAACAAAAAGTAATACATAACTTTACAAGAAATATTTTTCTTTTTCTTCCCAGTGATGAAACTATTATGCTTATAACAAGGGTGATTACACATTCTGCATTCTATTAGTTCGCTATCTTCATTCCAAAAGATCATGCAATTATTGATATAACAATGTATCTTCTTTATTGTCAAACCCAAGTCTCTAATCAACTTCTTTGTATTATAGAAACTATCAGTCATACAGTTATCTACGAGAAGCAACTCTGACATCAATTGGCATATGTTATCATAACTTCATTCAGAGAAATGATATTCGACCTTCGTATTTAATAATCTTACAGTAGCAGATAATTGAGAATGATCAGAAGGAATGTCTTCCCACAATTCTCATTCACTAATCTTCAATATGTCATATATTTTCTGAACTTCGGGTGTAGGTATTTCATCTATATTCGACTTATCAAATGCATTCATTACTTTATAAATCATTGATTTCGTTGCATTCATAGGCCTAGATGATGCTTCTAGAGCAATCGGGCAGGATGATGAAGCAATGGAAGGTCCAACAACCAACGAGTTCAAATACATGTAGCTCTCCACGACAATACCAGTTGTAATAATTTGAAATAAACTCATACTTAAATATATGTGTTTTCGTGATATCCTCATCACAGAAAGTTATATTTCTATATCTACGTTGATTACACGAACACTTTCATTTGACACCATTCAAATATTGAGGATGAGATTTTGCGAAATTCACAAAACCTTCAACCCCAACAAAAAATTTCTTGCCTAATGAATCTATTATCTAACTTATTATATATCCATGTTTTGTTCATATACATTATATCCTAATGAATAAAATTTCTAACTTGATTAATCATGTCAAACTAAGCTTGCTTATATTTAAATCATTCTATTTAATTTAACGTGTAACTAAGCATGTTCAACCATATACATAATGCTTGGCTAATATAGTAACATGTTGAATGTATTTTAATTTCTCGATGCAAGTTTTGATAATGTATGAATCCCTAATTGTTATCATCAAATGGAAGTCAGCCATGTGACGTGATCAATAGCGCATATTCAACTGAAATTAAATAAAGCAAACAACCAATTTATGGATTACCATTCAAGAAAAAAAACAATGTGAAAGTAATATGCTACTGATCCGGGGAGATAAACGCGTGGCAGATGCATTGATGCCTGACTTGACAGGGGACTCGATATTTAAGGATAAAAATCTTGAGGCGATAATGAGGGTCAGGGGTGCGAAAGTAGGGTTTATCCGACCGGGCAAGCAGCCTAGTCAGTCGGACTTGACGCCTCCTTCGACTAGACTTGAAGGGGAGGCTTGTGATCCGGTCGGGTAAGTTTTTGGATCAGATTAGGAGCCCGGTCGGATTCAATCTAACATGACCCAAATCAGGAAGAGTCAAACCGATTCATTTTTAGGTTCACGAGCCCGTCCCGAAGATCGACCAGGAGTCACTCGGGGCCGGACACCCGAGGTCGGTCACTTGGGGTCGGGCACCTGAGGTCGGCTACTCGGGGTCGGACACCCGAGGTCACTCGAGGTCATCCGAGGTTGGCCACTCGGGGTCGGACACCCGAGGTCACCTGAGACCATCCGAGGTCGGCCACTCGGGGTCGGCCACTCGGGGTCGGATACCCGAGGTTACCCGAGGTCATCCGAGGTCGGCCACTCGGGGTCGGACACCCGAGGTCACCTGAGACCATCCGAGGTCGGCCACTCGGGGTCGGACACCCGAGGTTACCCGAGGTCATCCGAGGTTGGCTACTCGGGGTCGGACACCCGAGGTCATCCGAGGTCGGCCACTCGGGGTCGGACACCCGAGGTCACCCGAGGTCACTCAAGGTCATCTGAGGTCGGCCACTCGGGGTCGGACACCCAAGGTCACCAGAGACCATTCGAGGTCAGCTATTCGGAGTCGGACATTCAAGGTCTTGCCCCACGTTGGTTGACTCCTAGTCCAGACTTATTTGACCGACTCGAACTACGAGTTAAGGCATGCTGACCGAACAGCTGTAAGACCTCCTCTGTAAGTAATGATGCAATAGGCCTCTGACGTAATCATCACCTGACAAAGCCGCCAACATTAATGGGGTTCAGAGGTGACAACCTGGACAGACCGTCAGATGGCTGTGGCAATCTCATATGGCAGCTAAGGCTGCCATTGGCTCAGTCTGACAACTGACTCATCCTTAAATGAGATAGGACATCTCTGACATGGCAGAGGGCTTTCCTCCCCCTATATAAACCCCCCTCTGGGTTCCAAAGGAAGGATCGCTGCCATTTTGCAACCACTCCACCATTTTGAGAGCCCCATTTCGGTCCGACCTCCCCACTACAGCAGACCGAGTCGGCCTGGTTAGACCGAGTCGCCCAAGGAGGAACCGATCTTCGCTTGTCGACAGGATCAACTAGCTACCGTCCAAACCTAGAAATTTTGCTAATAAGCATAAATCATATTAGCTTTTAACAACAAATTTATAGATTAGCATTCAAGAAATAAAAGGGAAAACAGGAATATTTTCAGATACGACAACCATTGCTCAACCACAGGTGACCATTGCCGACCCCCTGTGGCCAACTATGGCCGAGCGTGGCCACAGGGGGCCGCACCCGGCCACATGCGGCCAACAAGCAAAAACTAATAATAAAAAAACCGAAGTACCTTTAGTCGGAGGAGGATTCGCCGGAGGACGAGAACACTGGGTGTCTTAGATTGCCGGTCGCCGGAGCTGGAAATCGCCGAAAGAGAAGAAAGAGCGCACATGTAAGGAGAAAGGGTGTCGGCCACAAACCTAGTTAAACCCAGACAATAGCAATAGATATTTTTTCGGTCGCTACTAGCGACGAATTTAACATGTCCGTCGGTAAATAATGTTTTGTTTATGTTTCGGAGTTTGCCTTAGCGATGAATTTATTCATTCCGTCGTTGATACCTACGATGTAGGTTGTCTGTCGCTATCTGGCTGATTTTGAAAGGAAAGGCGAACCGATACCAAAATCGTAAGATATAGCGACCGAATTAATCATTCGTCGCAATATTAGCGACGGACTTTCATAATTCCGTCACTAAATGCTAGTTTTTTTGTTTGACATGATAGTAAGGTGATGAACTATATATCGGCCAATATCTTGCTGTATAGTATTCTACAAAGTGATTTCGAAGGCTCCCGGGGCTATGGTGCAGCGGTAAGGTCACTAGTTGTTAACCCATGCATCCGCGGTTCGATCCCCAGCTACGGCGCATTTTGTAGGAATTTTTCCTCCAAATGGGGCGCGAATCCTGGGCCGCTGGGCTTCTAGACTGACCACCGCGAGCGCTTCCCGATTTACCCTGGTGACCGGTGGGAAACTTCCGTGGGGCCGGACCGATCACCCCAAGTTCAATTTGTCTACTGCTTGGTTCATCATTTTTTTTTTACAAAGTGATTTCGAAGTTATTGGCACGGAGGTTATCAGAGGTAGCAAAGGTATTCTTCATCCGTCTCAGGTAACATTTGTGAAAGGTCATCTCATTACTGATAATATTCATTTAACATAGAAGCAATTTCGGATGTATCATAGGAAACACATATATCTCCTATTTGTATCATGAAGATAGAGCTTTAGAAAGCTTTTGATTCAATTCATCAGAGTTTTTACATGAGACGCTTATTGGTCTTCGATTCCCTAGAAAGTTCGTCGCATGGATAATGGAATGTATGTCTACCATATCATTCTAATTAGCCATCTATGGGGGTAATTTTGGAATGTTTAGACTTGATAAAGGACTACGACGGGGGATCCTCTCTCCTCATACTTATTCGATATCTATGTGGAGATTCTTAGTAGGCAAATACAACAATGCACTGTCAAATCAAACTTCATATTTCATCCTAAATGTGGTTATCCCAGATTGATACATTTGGCATATGTGGATGATTTATTATTATTATTCAATCAAGGTGATGTAAATTCTATAAGTATATTATCTACTTGTCTGTAAGAGTTTAGAGAGACGGTAGGACATCAAGCTAACCACTTGAAGTCAAATATATATCTGGCAGGTTTATATGACACGACACAGAGGAGACTACGCTCAATCATGGGCTTTTAAGAAGGTATTATGCCCTTCCGATACTTTGGAATGCCTCTAGCAGCGGCGTGATTATAGTTTCGGATGACAGCTAGCCCACTTCTTGATTCTTTAGCCCAAAGGATCAACTATTGGACAAAGCAAACTCTTTCTTACGCGGGGAAGGCACAACTCGTCACCTCAATGTTTCAGGGTGTGGAATGCTTTTGGCTATCTATTTTTTCTTTACCCTTGAGAATCATTGATCACATTTACAATATTTGTAGGTCTTTTATGTAAACATCTAAGCACCCCTTGGTGTCTTTGGCGGATCTGTGCTTGCCAAAAAATGAAGGAGGCTTGGGATTTCGAGATATGAAGTTTGGAATCTTGCCTTACTAACTAAAGTACTTTGGAGGATACAACTGAAGGAGGATGCTCTTCTGATCAAGTAGGTACACCACACCAACTTGAGACGTGTTGATGTATGGACATGGGATGTGCTCCACTCGGATTCATTGCTAATAAGGTAATTACTTGATATCCAGGATCTTATACTTTTGACATCTTGGTCATCAATGGATGCTATATGAAGTATGGTGGAATGGTTTGAGCAGGATGGAGTGGTGGTGGTCAGGGCATATGGGTTATTTTTTAGGCATCCTAATCCTAAGAAGCTTTGGGTGCGTACGGTGTGGAAGTTGTGTATCCAACCAAAGCATGAAATTACATTCTAGATGTTGGCATAGTGACATCTTTCCATCACATACAGACAAGACCATCTGGATAGAAAATGCATTTTCTATAAATAAGCGATGGAGACACAAGAGTACCTATTCTTTGGATGCTCCTATTATAACCCT